>JAHFZB010000615.1:0-35667 GCA_036884735.1 Huso huso
TGGTCATGTTACTGAATTGTGGTCCTGTTACTCAATTGTGGCTATGGTCGTATTTATCAACCGTCTATGGTCATGTTGCTCCAATCGTATTTATGGTGTGTTGCTCAATAAGTAGCTATGGTCATGCTACTCACAAAGTGGCTATGGTCATCTTACTCCAGTGGCTATGGTCATGTTACAGAATTGCAGCTCTAGTCATCAGTAAATAGTAGCTGGTCATGTCAGTGAATAGTGGCTATGGTCATGTCGGGTGAATCGTTGCTATGGCCATCTCACTGAATTGAGGCTATGGTCATGTTACTGAATCGTGGCTATGGTCATGTTATTTAATCATGGCTATGGTCATGTTACTCAACCGTGGCTATGGTCATGTCAGTGAATCGTGGCTATGGTCATGTTACTCAAACGTGGCTATGGTCATCTTACTGAATCGTGGCTATGGTCATGTTATTGAATCGTGTCTATGGTCATGTCGCTGAGTCGTACATGGTCATGTTACAGAATAGTGGATATGGTCATGTTGCTCAATCGTGGGTATTTTCATCTTACTCAATCGTGGCTATGGTCATGTTGCTCAACTGTGGCTATGGTCATGTTGCTCAATCGTGGCTATGGTCATGTTCCTCAATTGTGGCTAAGGTCATGTTGCTCAACCACGGCTATGGTCATATTACTTAATCGTGGCTATGGTCATGTTACTGAATCGCGGCTATGGTCATGTTATTGAATTGTGGCTATGGTCAGGTTGCTGAACCGTGTCTATGGTCATGTTACTCAATCGTGGCTATGGTCATGTTACTGAATCGCAGCTATGTTCATGATACTGAATTGCGGATATGGTCATGTCAGTGAATCGTGGCTATGGTCATGTTACCCCATCGTTGCTATGGTCATGTTATTCAATCATGACTATGGTCATTTTACTGAATCGAGGCTATGGTCATTTTACTGAAACCTGGCTATGGTCATGTTCCTCAACCGTGGCAATGTTCATGTTACTGAATCGATGCGCGGTCATGTTACTTAAACCTGGTTATGGTCATGTTACTCAACCGTGGCTATGGTCATATTACTCAATCGCCGCTATGGTCATGTTCCTCAATCGTAGCTATGGTCATGTTGCTCAATCGTGGCTTTGGTCATGTTACCAATCGCGCTATGGTCATCTTGCTCAACCGTGGCTATGGTCATGTTGCTCAATCGTTGCTATGGTCATTACTCAATCGTGGCTATGGTCATGTTGCTCAACCATGGCTATGGTCATGTTATGTCGTGGCTATGGTCATGTTACTGAATCGAGGCTATGGTCATGTTGCTCATTCGTGGCAATTGTCATGTTGCTGAACCGTTGCTATGGTCATGTTACTGAATCACAGCTATGGTCATGTCAGTGAATCGTGGCTATGGTCATGTTGCTCAATCGTGGCTATTTTCATGTTACTGAATCGTGGCTATGGTCACGTTACTGAATCGTAGCTATGGTCATCGTCGTCAATCGTGGCTATGGTCATGTTACTCAGCCGTGGCTATGGTTATGTTACTGAATACGCTATAGTCATATTACTTGAAACCCGGCTATGGTCTTGTTACTCAACCGTGGCTATGGTCATGTTACTCAATAGTGGCTATGGTCATGTTACTGAAAACGTGGCTATGGTCCGTTACTGAATCGCGTACCTATGGTCATGGTAGTCAATCTTGGCTATGGTCATGTCAGTGAATCGTGGCTATGGTCATGTTACTGAATTGTGGCTATGGTTTGTTATTGAATCGTGGCTATGGTCATGTTACTCAACCGTGGCTATGGTCATGTTACTGAATCGTGGCTTATGGTCCTGTTACTCAATTGTGGCTATGGTCATGTTGCTCAACCGTGTCTATGGTCATGTTGCTCAATCGTGGCTATGGTCATGTTGCTCAATCGTAACTATGGTCATGCTACCAAAAGTGGCTATGGTCATCTTACTCAGTCGTGGCCATGGTCATGTTGCAAATTGCGGCTCTGGTCATGTCAGTGAATCGTGGCTATGGTCATGTCAGTGAATAGTGGCTATGGTCATGTCGGTGAATCGTTGCTATGGCCATCTCGCCGAATTGAGGCTATGGTCATGTTACTGAATCGGGCTATGGTCATGTTATTTAATCATGGCTATGGTCATGTTACTCAACCGTGGCTATGGTCATGTCAGTGAATCGGGCTATGGTCATTTTTACTGAATCGTGGCTATGGCATGTTATTGAATCGTGGCTATGGTCATGTTACTCAATGGTGGCTATGGTCATCTTACTGAATCGCTTAGCTATGGTCATGTTACTCAATCGTGGCTATGGTCATTTTGCTCAACCGTGGGCGATGGTCATGTTATTGAATCGTGGCTATAGTCGTCGCTGAATACGTGGCTATGGTCTTGATACTGAATCGTGATATGGTCATGTTGCTCGATCGTGGCTATGGTCATGTTATTCAATCGTGGCTATGGTCGTGTTTACTCAACCATGGATATGGTCATGTTACTTAATCGTAGCTATGGTCATGTTACTGAATCGCAGCTATGGTCATGTTATTGAATCGTGGCTATGGTCATGTTACTGAATCGCTGCTATGGTCATGTTACTTAAACCTGGTTATAGTCATGTTACTCTACCGTGGCTGGTCATGTTACTCAATAGTGGCTATGGTCATGTTACTGAATCGCATATGGTCACGTTACTGAACTCGTGGCTATGGTCATGGTCCTCAATCGTGGCTATGGTCATGTTACTCAACCGTGGCTATGGTCATGTTACTGAATCATGGATATGTTGATGTTGGTGATTCGTGGCTATGCCCATGTCAGTGAATCGTGGCTATGGTATGTTATTGAATCGTGGCTATGGTCATGTTACTCAACCGTGGCTATGGTCATCTTACTCAATCGTGGCTATGGTCGTTACTCAATTGTGGCTATGGTCATCTTGCTCAACAGTGTTCATGGTCATGTTACTGAACCTGGTTATGGTCATGTTACTCAATCGTTGCTGTTGTCATGTTACTCAGCCAGTTGCTATGGTCATGCTACTCAATCGTGGCTATGGTCATGTTACTCAGTCGTATAATGGTCATGTTACTGAATCGTCTATGGTGATGTCAGTGAATCATGGCTATGGTCATGTCGGTGAATCGTTGCTATGTGGCCATGTTACTGAATTGAGGCTATGGTCATGTTGCTGAATCATGGCTATGATCATGTTACTCAAACGTGTCTATGGTCATGTCAGTGAACTGTGCTTATGGTCATGTTAATCAATCTTGGCTATGGTCGTTTTGCTCAACCGTGGCTATGGTTATCTTATTGAATCGTGCCTAAGGTCATGTTACTCAATCGTGGCAATGGTCATGTTGCTGAACCGTGGCTATGGTCATGTTACTGAATCCCAGCTATGGTCATGTCAGTGAATCGTGGCTATGGTCATGTTACTCAATCGTTGCTATTTTCATGTTACTGAATCGTGGCTATGGTCACGTTACTGAATCGTAGCTATGGTCATGGTCGCCAATCGTGGCTAAGGTCATGTTACTCAACCGTGGCTAAGGTTATGTTACTGAATAGCGCTATAGTCATGTTACCGAAACCTGGCTATGGTCTTGTTACTCAACCGGGCTATGGTCATGTTACTCAATAGTGGCTATGGTCATGTTACTGAAAACGTGGCTATGGTCACGTTACTGAATCGTACCCATGGTCATGGTAGTCAATCTTGGCTATGGTCATGTCAGTGAATCGTGGCTATGGTCATGTTACTGAATTGTGGCTATGGTTTGTTATTGAATCGCGGCTATGGTCATTTTACTTCAACCGTGGCTATGGTCATGTTACTGAATCGTGGCTATGGTCCTGTTACTCAATTGTGTATGGTCATGTTCCTCAACCGTGTTTATGGTCATGTTGCTCAATCGTGGCTATGGTCATGTTGCTCAATCGTAGCTATGGTCATGCTGCTCAAAAGTGGCTATGGTCATCTTACTCAATCGTGGCTATGGTCATATTACAGAATTGCGGAACTGGTCATGTCAGTGAATCGTGGCTATGGTCATGTCAGTGAATAGTGGCTATGGTCATGTCGGTGAATCGCTATGGCCATTTCGCTGAATTGAGGCTATGGTCATGTTACTGAATCGTGGCTATGGTCATGTTACTGAATCGTGGCTATGGTCATGTTATTTAATCATGGCTATGGTCATGTTACTCAACCGTGGCTATGGTCATGTTACTGAATCGTGGCTATGGTCATTTTACTGAATCGTGGCTATGGCATGTTATTGAATCGGCTATGGTCATGTTACTCAAACGTGGCTATGGTCGTCTTACTGAATCGCGGCTATGGTCATGTTACACAATCGTGGCTATGGTCATTTTGCTCAACCGTGGCTATGGTCATGTTATTGAATCGTGGCTATGGTCATGTCGCTTGAATCGCGGGCTATGGTCATGTTACTGAATCGTGGATATGGTCATGTTGCTCGATCGTGGCTATGGTCATGTTACTCAATCGTGGCTATGGTCGATGTTGCTCAACCGTGGATATGGTCATGTTACTGAATCGTAGCTATGGTCATGTTACTGAATCGCGGCTATGGTCATGTTATTGAATCGCGGCTATGGTCATGTTACTCAATCGTGGATATGGTCATGTTACTCAATAATAGGCAATGGTCATGTTACTGATTCGCTGCTATGGTCATATTACTCAATAGTGGCTATGGTCACGTTACTGAATCGCTGCTATGGTCATCTTACTGAATCGTGGCTATAGTCATGGTCCTCAATCGTGGGGCTATGGTCATGTTACTCAATAGTGGCTATGGTCACGTTACTGAATCGTGGGCTATGGTCACGTTACTGAATCGTGGCTATGGTCATGGTCCTCAATCGTGGCTATGATCATGTTACTCAACCATGGCTATGGTCATGTTACTGAATCATGGCTATGGTGATGTCAGTGATTCATGGCTATGCCATGTCAGTGAATCGTGGCTATGGTATGTTATTGAAACGTGGCTATGGTCATGTTAGTCAACCGTGGCTATGGTCATCTTACTGAATCGTGGCTTATGGTCATGTTACTCAATTGTGGCTATGGTCATGTTGCTCAACCATGTCTATGGTCATGTTACTGAACCGTGGCTATGGTCATGTTACTCAATCGTTGCTGTTGTCATGTTACTCAACCGTTGCTATGGTCATGCTACTCAAAAGTGGCTATGGTCATGTTACTCAGTCGTGGCTCTATGGTCATGTTACTGAATCGCGGCTATGGTGATGTCAGTGAATCATGGCTATGGTCATGTCGGTGAATCGTTGCTATGGCCATGTCGCTGAATTGAGGCTATGGTCATGTTGCTCAATCGTGGGTATTTTCATGTTACTCAATCGTGGCTATGGTCATGTTGCTCAACTGTGGCTATGGTCATGTTGCTCAATCGTGTCTATGGTCATGTTCCTCAATGTAGCTAAGGTCATGTTGCTCAACCATGGCTATGGTCATGTTACTCAATAATTGCTATGGTCATGTTACTGAAAAGCGGCTATGGTCATGTTATTGAATTGTGGCTATGGTCATATTGCTGAACCGTGTCTATGGTCATGTTACTCAATCGCATATGGTCATGTTACTGAATCGCAGCTATGTTCATGATACTGAATTGCGGATATGGTCATGTCAGTGAATCGTGGTTATGGTCATGGTCCTCAATCGTGGCTATGGTCATGTTACTCAACCGTGGCTATGGTCATGTTACTGAATCGCGTATGGTGATGTCAGTGAATTCGTAGCTATGCCCATGTCAGTGAATCGGCTATGGTATGTTATTGAATCGTGCTATGGTCATGTTACTCAACCGTGGCTATGGTCATCTTACTGAATCGTGGCTATGGTCATGTTATTGAATCGCGTGGCTAAGGTCATGTTGCTCAACCATAGCTATGGTCATGTTACTTAATCGTGGCTGGTCATGTTACTGAATCGCATATGGTCATGTTATTCAATTGTGGCATGGTCATGTTGCTCAACCGTGGCTATGGTCATGTTACTCAATCGTGGCTATGGTCATGTTACTGAATCGTTGCTATGTTCATGATACCGAATTGCGGATATGGTCATGTTGCTGAATCGTGGCTATGGTCATGTTACCCAATCGTGTCTATGGTCATGTTGCTCAATCGTGACTATGGTCATGTTACTGAATCGAGGCTATGGTCATTTTACTGAAACCTGGCTATGGTCATGTTACTCAACCGTGGCAATGTTCATGTTACTGAATCGATGGCTATGGTCATGTTACTTAAACCTGGCTATGGTCATGTTACTCAACCATGGCTATGGTCATATTACTCAATCAGGCTATGGTCATGTTGCTCAATCGTAGCTATGGTCATGTTGCTCAATCGTGGCTTTGGTCATGTTACTCAATCGTGGCTATGGTCATCTTGCTCAACCGTGGCTATGGTCATGTTGCTGAATCTTGCTATGGTCATGTCAGTGAATCGTGGCTATGGTCATGTTGCTCAACCATGGCTATGGTCATGTTACTTAATCGTGGCTATGGTCATGTTAATGAATCGAGGCTATGGTCATGTTGCTCATCCATGGCAACCGCGCTTGGTCATGTTACTGAATCGTGGCTATGGTCATGTTACTGAATCACAGCTATGGTCATGTCAGTGAATCGTGGCTATGGTCATGTTGCTCAATCGTGGCTATTTTCATGTTACTGAATCGTGGCTATGGTCACGTTACTGAATCGTAGCTATGGTCATGGTCGTCAATCGTGGCTATGGTCATGTTACTCAACCGTGGCTATGGTTATGTTACTGAATCGCGGCTATAGTCATGTTACTGAAACCTGGCTATGGTCTTGTTACTCAACCGTGGCTATGGTCATGTTACTCAATAGTGGCTATGGTCATGTTACTCAAACGTGGCTATGGTCATCGTTACTGAATAAGCACCTATGGTCATGGTAGTCAATCTTGGCTATGGTCATGTTACTGAATCGTGGCTATGGTCATGTTACTGAATTGTGGCTATGGTCATGTTACTGAATCCGTGGCTATGGTCATGTTACTCAACCGTGGCTATGGTCATGTTACTGAATCGCGGCTTATGGTCCTGTTACTCAATTGTGGCTATGGTCATGTTGCTCAAAGTGGCTATGGTCATGTTACTCAATCGTGGCTATGGTCATGGTCATGTTGCTCAAATCGTAGCTATGGTCATGTTACTGAACCGTGTCTATGGTCATGTTGCTGAATCGTTGGCTATGGTCATGTTGCTCAATCGTGGCTATGGTCATGTTACTCAAAAGTGGCTATGGTCATGTTACTCAAACGTGGCTATGGTCATGTTACTCAAATCAATGGCTATGGTCATGTTAGTGAATCGTGGCTATGGTCATGTCAGTGAATAGTGGCTATGGTCATGTCGGGTGAATCGTGGCTATGGCCATTTCGCTGAATTGAGGCTATGGTCATGTTACTGAATCATAGCTGGATGGTCATGTTATTTAATCGTGGCTATATGGTCATCTTACTCAACCGTGGCTATGGTCATGTTACTGAATCATGGCTATGGTCATTTACTGAATCCTGGCTATGGTCATGTTATTGAATCGTGGCTATGGTCATGTTACTCAAACGTGGCTATGGTCATCTTACTGAATCACGGCTATGGTCATGTTACTCAATCGCTGGCTATGGTCATTTTACTCAACCGTGGCTATGGTCATGTTACTGAATCGTGGCTATGGTCATGTTGAATGGCTGAATCGTGGCTATGGTCATGTTGCTGAATCGTGGATATGGTCATGTTGCTCAATCGTTAGCTGGTCATGTTACTCAATCGTGGCTATGGTCATGTTGCTCAACCATGGATATGGTTATGTTACTAAATAAAGTAGCTATGGTCATGTTGCTGAATCGCCGCTATGGTCATGTTGCTTGAATCGTTGCTATGGTCATGTTACTCAATCGTGATATGGTCATGTTACTCAATCGTGGCAATGGTCATGTTACTGATTCGCTCTATGGTCATGTTACTTAAACCTGGTTATGGTTATGTACCGTGGCTATGGTCATGTTACTCAATAGCTATGGTCACGTTACTGAATCGTGGCTATGGTCACGGTCGTTACTGAATCGGGCTATGGTCATGGTCTCAATCTTATTATGGTCATGTTATTCAACCGTGGCTATGGTCATGTTACTGAATCGCGGCTATGGTGATGTCAGTGAATCGTGGCTATGCCCATGTTAGTGAATCGTGGCTATGGTATGTTATTGAATCGTGGCTATGGTCATGTTACTCAACCGTGGCTATGGTCATCTTACTGAATTGTGGCTATGGTCATGTTACTCAATCGTGACTATGGTCATGTTGCTGAATCGTGGCTATGGTCATGTTACTGAACCGTGGCTATGGTCATGTTATTGAATCGTTGCTGTTGTCATGTTACTCAACCGTTGCTATGGTCATGTTACTCAAAAGTGTCATGTTACTATGGTCATGTTACTCAATCGTGGCTATGGTCATGTTACTGAATCTTGGTCTATGGTCATGTCAGTGAATCATGGCTATGGTCATGTTGCTCAATCGTAGCTATGGTCATGTTACTGAATTGACTATGGTCATGTTGCTCAACCATGGCTATGGTCGTATTACTTAATAAATGTTCATGGTCATGTTACTCAATTGTGGCTTATGGTCATGTTGCTCAATCTTGGCTATGGTCATTTTGCTCAACCGGGCTATGGTCATGTTATTGAATAGTGGCTATGGTCATGTTGTCAATCGTTGCTATGGTCATTTACTGAACCGTGGCTATGGTCATGTTACTGAATCATGTTACTTAGCTATGGTCATGTCAGTGAATCGTGGCTATGGTCATGTTGCTGAATCAATGGCTATGGTCATGTTACTGAATCTTGGCTATGGTCATTTTATCGAATCACAGCTATGGTCATGGTGGTCAATCATGGCTATTTTCATGTTACTCAACCATGGCTATGGTCCGTTAATCATGAATAGCGGCTATTGTCATGTTACTGAAACCTGGCTATGGTCTTGTTACTCAACTGTGGCTATGGTCATGTTACTCAATAGTGGCTATGGTCATGTTACTGAAACGTGGCTATGGTCACGTTACTGAATCGCAGCTATGGTCATGGTAGTCAATCTTGGCTATGGTCATGTCAGTGAATTGGCTATGGTCATGTTACTGAATTGTGGCTATGGTTTGTTATTGAATCGTGGCTATGGTCATGTTACTCAACCGTGGCTATGGTCATGTTACTGAATCGTGGCTTATGGTCCTGTTACTCAATTGTGGCTATGGTCATGTTGCTCAACCGTGTCTATGATCATGTTGCTCAATCGTGGCTATGGTCATGTTACTCAATCGTAGCTATGGTCATGCTACTCAAAAGTGGCTATGGTCATCTTACTCAGTCGTGGCTATGGTCATGTTACAGAATCGTGGCTATGGTCATGTCAGTGAATCGTGGCTATGGTCATGTCAGTGAATCGTGGCTATGGTCATGTTATTCAATCGTGGCTATGGCCATTTTACTCAATTGAGGCTATGGTCATGTTACTGAATCGGCTATGGTCATGTTACTGAATCGTATATGGTCATGTTACTAATCATGGATATGGTCATGTTACTCAACCGTGGCTATGGTCATGTTACTGAATCGTGGCTATGGTCATTTTACTGAATCGTAGCTATGGTCATGTTATTGAATCGTGGCTATGGTCATGTTACTCAATGGTGGCTATGGTCATCTTACTGAATCGTGGCTATGGTCATGTTACTGAATCGTGGCTATGGTCCATGTTGCTCAACCGTGGCTATGGTCATGTTATTGAATCGTGGCTATGGTCATGTTACTGAATCGTGGCTATGGTCATGTTACTGAATCGTGGATATGGTCATGTTGCTGAATCGTGGCTGGTCATGTTACTCAATCGTGGCTATGGTCATGTTGCTCAACCATGGATATGGTCATGTTACTAAATCGTAGCTATGGTCATGTTACTGAATCGCGGCTATGGTCATGTTATTGAATCGTGGCTATGGTCATGTTACTCAATCGTGGATATGGTCTACTCAATCGTGGCTAAGGTCGTTTTTGCTCAACCGTGGCTATGGTCATGTTATTGAATCATGCCATAAGGTCATGTCGCTCATTCGTGTGGCTATGGTCATGTTGCTGAACCGTGGCTATGGTCATGTTACTGAATCACAGCTATGGTCATGTCAGTGAATCTTGGCTATGGTCATGTTGCTCAATCGTGGCTATTTTTGTTACTGAATCGGGCATGGTCACGTTACTGAATCATGGCTATGGTCATGGTACTGAATCATGGCTAAGGTCATGTCAACCATGAATAAGGTTATGTTACTGAATAGCGGCTATTGTCATGTTACTTGAAACCTGGCTATGGTCTTGTTATTCAACCGTAGCTATGGTCATGTTACTCAATAGTGGCTATGGTCATGTTACTGAAACATGGCTATGGTCATTTTACTGAATCGTACCTATGGTCATGGTAGTGAAACTTGGCTATGGTCATGTTACTGAATTGTGGCTATGGTCATGTTACTCAATTGTGGCTATGGTTTGTTATTGAATCGTGGCTATGCTTTATCAACCGTGGCTATGGTCATGTTACTGAATAGTGGCTTATGGTCCTGTTACTCAATTGTGGCTATGGTCATGTTGCTCAACCGTTAGTCTATGATCATGTTGCTCAATCGTGGCTATGGTCATGTTGCTCAATCGTAGCTATGGTCATGCTACTCAAAAGTGGCTATGGTCATCTTACTCAACACGTGGCTATGGTCATGTTGCAGAATTGTGGCTCTGGTCATGTCAGTCAATCGTGGCTATGGTCATGTCAGTGAATAGTGGCTATGGTCATGTCAATCGTCGCTATGGCCATTTGCTCCAATTGAGGCTATGGTCATGTTACTGAATCGTATATGGTCATGTTACTGAATCATGGCTATGGTCATGTTATTTAACCGTGGCTATGGTCATGTTACTCAATCATGGCTATGGTCATGTCAGTCAATCGTGGCTATGGTCATTTTACTGAATCATAGCTATGGCATGTTATTGAATCGTGGCTATGGTCATGTTACTCAAACGCGGCTATGGTCATCTTACTGAATCGGCTATAGTCATGTTACCAATCGTGGCTATGGTCATTTGCTCAACCATGGCTATGGTCATGTTATTGAATCGCGGGCTATGGTCATGTCGCTGAATCGTGGCTATGGTCATGTTACTGAATCGGTGGCTATGGTCATGTTGCTCAATCGTTAGGTATTTTCATGTTACTCAATCGTGGCTATGGTCATTTGCTCAACCATGGCTATGGTCATGTTACCAATATCGTAGCTATGGTCATGTTACTGAATCGTGCTATGGTCATGTTTACTGAATCGTGGCTATGGTCATGTTACTCAATCGTGGATATGGTCATGTTACTCAATTGGCAATGGTCATGTTACTGATTCGCTATGGTCATGTTACTGAAACCTGGCTATGGTCATGTTACTCTAATCCTGGCTATTTTCATTTTACTCAATAGTGGCTATGGTCATGTCGGTAATCGTGGCTATGGTCACGTTACTGAATCGTTGCTATGGTCATGGTCCTCAATCGTGGCTATGGTCATGTTACTCAACCATGGCTATGGTCATGTTACTGAATCGCCGCTATGGTGATGTTAGTGATTCGCTGCTATGCCCATGTCAGTGAATCGTGGCTATGGTATGTTATTGAATCGTGGCTATGGTCATGTTACTCAACCGTGGCTATGGTCATCTTACTGAATCGTGGCTTATGGTCATGTCACTGAATTGTGGCTATGGTCATGTTGCTCAACCGTGGCTATGGTCATGTTACTCAACCGTGGCTATGGTCATGTTACTGAATCGTTGCTGTTGTCATGTTACTCAACCGTTGCTATGGTCATGCTACTCAAAAGTAGCTATGGTCATGTTACTCAACCGTGGCTATGGTCATGTTACTGAAACGTGGCTATGGTCATGTTACTGAATCATGGCTATGGTCATGTTGTCATGCTATGGCCTGTCGCCAATCGTTGAGGCTATGGTCATGTTGCTCAAAAGTGGCTATGGTCATGTTACTCAATCGTGGCTATGGTCATGTTACTGAACTGTGGCTATGGTCATGTTGCTGAATCGTGGCTATGGTCATGTTCCTCAATTGTGGCTATGGCCATGTTGCTCAACCATGGCTATGGTCATGTTACTGAATCATGGCTATGGTCATGTTACTCAATCGCTGGCTATGGTCATCTTACTGAGTGGCTTATGGTCATGTTGCTTAATCGTGTCTATGGTCGTTTTACTCAATCGTGGCTATGGGTCATGTTACTGAATCGTGCCTAAGTTCATGTTACTGAATCGTGGCTATGGTCATGTTCCAGAATAGTGGCTATGGTCATGTTGCCAATCGTGGCTATGGTCATGTTACTTAATCGTGGCTATGGTCATGTTACTGAATCCTGGCTATGGTCATGTTATTGAACCGTGTATTATCATGTTACCGAACCGTGTCTATGGTCATGTTACTCAATCGTGGCTATGGTCATGTTACTGAATCGCAGCTATGGTCATATTACTCAATCGCTGCTATGGTCATGTTCCTCAATCGTAGCTATGGTCATGTTGCTCAATCGTGGCTTTGGTCATGTTACTCAATCGTTGCTATGGTCATCTTGCTCAACAGTGGCTATGGTCATGTTGCTCAATCGTTGCTATGGTCGTTACTCAATCGTGGCTATGGTCATGTTGCTCAACCATGGCTATGGTCATGTTACTTAATCGTGGCTATGGTCATGTTACTGAATCGAGGCTATGGTCATGTTGCTCATTCGTGGCAATTGTCATGTTGCTGAACCATTGCTATGGTCATGTTACTGAATCACAGCTATGGTCATGTCAGTGAATCGTGGCTATGGTCATGTTGCTCAATCGTGGCTATTTTCATGTTACTGAATCGTGGCTATGGTCACGTTACTGAATCGTAGCTATGGTCATGGTTGTCAATCGTGGCTATGGTCATGTTACTCAACCGTGGCTATGGTTATGTTACTGAATCGCTGCTATAGTCATGTTACTGAAACCTGGCTATGGTCTTGTTACTCAACCGTGGCTATGGTCATGTTACTCAATAGTGGCTATGGTCATGTTACTGAAACGTGGCTATGGTCACGTTACTGAATCGTACCTATGGTCATGGTAGTCAATCTTGGCTATGGTCATGTCAGTGAATCGTGGCTATGGTCATGTTACTGAATTGTGGCTATGGTTTGTTATTGAATCGTGGCTATGGTCATGTTACTCAACCGTGGCTATGGTCATGTTACTGAATAAACATGGTCCTGTTACTCAATTGTAGCTATGGTCATGTTGCTCAACCGTGTCTGGTCATGTTGCTCAATCGTGGCTATGGTCATGTTGCTCAATCGTAGCTATGGTCATGCTACTCAAAGTGGCCTATGGTCATCTTACTCAGTCGTGGTTATGGTCATGTTACAGAATTGCGGCTATGGTCATGTCAGTGAATCGTGGCTATGGTCATGTCAGTGAATAGTGGCTATGGTCATGTCGGTGAATCGTTGCTATGGCCATTTAAGCTGAATTGAGGCTATGATCATGTTACTGAATCGCGACTATGGTCATGTTATTTAATCATGGCTATGGTCATGTTACTTAACCATGGCTATGGTCATGTTAGTGAATCGTGGCTATGGTGATTTTACTGAATCGTAGCTATGGTTTTTATTGAATCGTAGTGGTCATGTTACTCAAACGTGGCTATCGGTCATCTTACTGAATCGCAGCTATGGTCATGTTACTCAATCGTGGCTATGGTCATTTTACTCAACCGTGGCTATGGTCATCATTGAATCGTGGCTATGGTCAACGAATCGTGGCTATGGTCATGTTATTGAATATTGGCTATGGTCATGTTATTGAATAGTGGATATGGTCATGTTGCTCAATCGTGGGTATTTTCATGTTACTCAATCGTGGATATGGTCATGTTGCTCAACTGTGGCTATGGTCATGTTGTTCAATTGTGGCTATGGTCATGTTGCTCAACCATGGATATGGTCATGTTGCTCAACCATGGCTATGGTCATGTTACTAATCGTGGCTATGGTCATGTTACTCAATCGTGGCAATGGTCATGTTATTGATTTGCTGCTATGGTCATGTTACTTGAAACCGTGTCTATGGTCATGTTACTCAACCGTGGCTATGGTCATGTTACTCAATAGTGGCTATGTTCACGATACTGAATCATGGATATGGTCATGTCAGTGAATCGTGATTATGGTCATGGTCCTCAATCGGCTATGGTCATGTTACTCAACCGTGACTATGGTCATGTTACTGAATCGCGGCATAGTCATGTCAGTGATTCGTGGCTATGCCCATGTCAGTGAATCGTGGCTATGGTATGTTATTGAATCGTGGCAATGGTCATGTTACTCAACCGTGGCTATGCTCATCTTACTGAATCGTGGCTTATGGTATGTTATTGAATTGTGGCTAAGGTCATGTTGCTCAACCGTGGCTATGGTCATGTTACTTAACCGTGGCTATGGTCATGTTACTGAATCGTTGCTGTGGTCATGTTATTGAATTGTGGCTATGGTCATGTTGCTGAACCGGCTATGGTCATGTTACTCAATCGGCTATGGTCATGTTACTGAATCGCAGCTATGTTCATGATACTGAATTGGATATGGTCATTTTACTGAAACCTGGCTATGGTCTTGTTACTCAACCGAGGCTATGTTCATGTTACTGAATCGATGCTATGGTCATGTTACTTAAACCTGGTTATGGTCATCTTACTCAACCGTGGCTATGGTCATATTACTCAATGGCTATGGTCATGTTCCTCAATCGTAGCTATGGTCATGTTGCTGAATCGTGGCTTTGGTCATGTTACTGAATCGTGGGTTATGGTCATCTTGCTCAAACCTGGCTATGGTCATGTTGCTCAATTGTTGCTATGGTCATGTTGCTCAATCGGGCTTTGGTCATGTTACTCAACCATGGCTATGGTCATGTTACTTAATAGTGGCTATGGTCATGTTACCCAATCGAGGCTATGGTCATATTGCTATTCAATGGTGTCTATGGTCATGTTGCTGAACCGCGGCTATGGTCATGTTACTGAATCACAGCTATGGTCATGTCAGTGAATCGTGGCTATGGTCATGTTGCTCAATCGTGGCTATTTTCATGTTACTGAATCGTGGCTATGGTCACGTTACTGAATCGTGGCTGGTCATGGTTGTCAATCGTTGCTATGGTCATGTTACTCAACCGTGGCTATGGTTATGTTACTGAATCGCGGCTATGGTCGTTTACTGAAACCTGGCTATGGTCTTGTTACTCAACCATGGCTATGGTCATGTTACTCAATCGATGCTATGGTCATGTTACTGAATCGTGGCTATGGTCATGTTACTCAATCGTGGCTATGGTCATGGTAGTCATGGCTATGGTCTCAATCGTTGCTATGGTCATGTTGCTCAATTGTGGCTATGGTCATGTTGCTCAATAGTTGCTATGGTCATGTTACTCAATCGTGGCTATGGTCATGTTGCTCAACCGTGGCTATGGTCATGTTACTCAATCGTTGCTATGGTCATGTTGCTCAATCGTGTCTATGGTCATGTTGCTCAATCATAGCTATGGTCATGTTGCTCAATCGTGGCTATGGTCATGTTACTGAAAAAGTTGCTATGGTCATCTTACTCAATCACAAGCTATGGTCATGTTACCAGAATTGTGGCTATGGTCATGTTAGTGAATCGTGGCTATGGTCATGTCAGTGAATAGTGGTTATGGTCATGTTACTGAATCGTGGCTATGGCCATGTTACTGAATTGAGGCTATGGTCATGTTACTGAATCGCGGCTATGGTCATGTTCGTGACTATGGTCATGTTACTGAATCGGGCTATGGTCATGTTATTTAATCATGGCTATGGTCATGTTACTCAACCGTGGCTATGGTCATGTTAGTGAATCGTGGCTATGGTCATTTTACTCAATCGTGGCTATGGTATGTTATTGAATCGTGGCTATGGTCATGTTACTCAATCGTGGCTATGGTCATTTTTGCTCAACCGTGGCTATGGTCATGTTATTGAATCGTGGCTATGGTCATGTTACTGAATCGTGGCTATGGTTTGTTACTGAATCGCGGCTATGGTCCTGTTACTCAATAGTGGATATGGTCATGTTGCTGAATCGTGGCTATGGTCATTTGGTCCTGTTATGGTCATTTGAATTGAGGCTATGGTCATGTTGCTGAATCGTGGCTATGGTCATGTTACTGAATCGTGGATATGGTCATGTTATTTAATAGTGGCTATGGTCATGTTGCTCAACCGTGGCTATTTTCATGTTACTGAATCGTGGCTATGGTCATGTTGCTCAATCGTTGCTATGGTCATGTTACTCAATCGTGGCTATGGTCATGCTACTCAAAAAGTGGCTATGGTCATCTTACTCAGTCGTGGCTATGGTCATGTTACAGAATTGCGGCTATGGTCATGTCAGTGAATCGTGGCTATGGTCATGTCAGTGAATAGTGGTTATGGTCATGTATGAATCGTTGATATGGCCATTTCGCCCGATTGAGGCTATGGTCATGTTACTGAATCGCCGCTATGGTCATGTTACTCAATCGTGACTATGGTCATGTTACTGAATCGTGGCTATGGTCATGTTGCTTTTGTCATGGCTATGGTCATGTTACTCAACCGTGGCTATGGTCATGTTAGTGAATCGTGGCTATGGTCATTTTACTGAATCGTGGCTATGGTCATGTTATTGAATTGTGGCTATGGTCATGTTACTCAATCGTGTCTATGGTCATTTTACTCAATCGTGGCTATGGTCATGTTACTGAATCGCCCAGCTATGGTCATGGTACTGAATCGTGGCTATGGTCATGTTACTGAATCGTGGCTATGGTCATCTTACTGAATCGCAGCTATGGTCATGTTACTCAATCGTGACTATGGTCATTTTACTGAATCGTGGCTATGGTCATGTTATTGAATCGTGGCTATGGTCATGTTACTCAATCCGTCGCAATATGGTCATGTTACTGAATCGTGGATATGGTCCTGTTACAGAATAGTGGATATGGTCATGTTGCTCAATGGTGTATGGTCATGTTACTCAACCGTGGCTATGGTCATGTTACTCAATCGTGGCTATGGTCGTTCCTCAATCGTTCATGTTGCTCAATCGTGGCTTTGGTCATGTTACTCAATCGTTATGGTCATCTTACTCAATCGCAGGCTATGGTCATGTTATTGAATCGTGTCTAAGGTCATGTCGCTCAATCGTTGCTATGGTCATGTTACTCAATAGAGGATATGGTCATGTTGCTCAATCATGGGTATTTTCATTTTACTCAATCGTGGCTATGGTCATGTTACTCAATTGTGGCTATGGTCATGTTGCTCAATCGCGGGCTATTGTCATGTTCCTCAATTGTGGCTAAGGTCATGTTGCTCAACCATGGCTATGGTCATTTGCTGAATCGTGGCTATGGTCATGTTACTGAATCGTGGCTATGGTCATGTTGCTGAATCGTGGCTATTTTCATGTTACTGAATCATGTCTATGGTCATGTTACTCAACCAGGCTATGGTCATGTTACTGAATCGTGGCTATGTTCTATACTGGTCATGGTCATGTCAGTCAATACATGGCTATGGTCATGTTACTCAACCTATGGTCATGGCTAACCGGTTTATGTTACTGAATTGTGACTATAGTCATGTTACTGAAACCTGGCTATGGTCTTGTTACTCAACCGTGGCTATGGTCATGTTACTCAATAGTGGCTATGGTCATGTTACTGAAACGGGCTATGGTCACGTTACTGAATCGCACCTATGGTCATGGTAGTCAATCTTGGCTATGGTCATGTCAGTGAATCGTGGCTATGGTCATATTACTGAATTGTGGCTATGGTTTGTTATTGAATCGTGGCTATGGTCATGTTACTCAACCGTGGCTATGGTCATGTTACTGAATCGTGGCTTATGGTCCTGTTACTCAATTGTGGCTATGGTCATGTTGCTCAACCGTGTCTATGGTCATGTTGCTCAATCGTGGCTATGGTCATGTTGCTCAATCGTAGCTATGGTCATGCTACTCAAAAGTGGCTATGGTCATCTTACTCAGTCGTGGCTATGGTCATGTTACAGAATTGCGGCTATGGTCATGTCAGTGAATCGTGGCTATGGTCATGTCAGTGAATAGTGGCTATGGTCATGTCAGTGAATCGTGGCTATGGTCATGTTACTGAATTGCGGCTATGATCATGTTACTGAATCGCCGCTATGGTCATGTTATTTAATCGCGGCTATGGTCATGTTACTCAACCGTGGCTATGGTCATGTTACTGAATCGGGCTATGGTCATTTTACTGAATCGATATGGTATTTTATTGAATCGTAGTCATGTTACTGAAACGTTAGCTATGGTCATGTTACTGAATCGCAGCTATGGTCATGTTACTCAATCGTGGCTATGGTCATTTTGCTCAACCGTGGCTATGGTCGTTATTGAATCGTGGCTATGGTCGTTACTGAATTGGCTATGGTCATGTTACTGAATCGTGGATATGGTCATGCTACAGAATAGTGGCTATGGTCATGTTGCTCAATCGTTGGTATTTTCATGTTACTCAATCGTGGCTATGGTCATGTTGCTCAACTCATGGCTATGGTCATGTTGCTGAATCGTGGCTATGGTCATGTTCCTCAATTGTGGCTAAGGTCATCTTGCTGAACCATGGCTATGGTCATGTTACTAATCGTGGCTATGGTCATGTTACTGAATCGCGGCTATGGTCATGTTATTGAATTGTGGCTATGGTCAGGTTACTGAACCGTCTATGGTCATGTTACTCAATCGTGGCTATGGTCATTCATTGCAGCTATGTTCATGATACTGAATTGCGGATATGGTCATGTTACTATGGTCATGGTCCTCAATCGTGGCTATGGTCATGTTATTGAACCGTGACTATGGTCATGTTACTGAATCGCTATGGTGTGTTACAGAATAGTGGCTATGCCATGTTGCTGAATCGTGGCTATGGTCATGTTATTGAATCGTGGGCTATGGTCATGTTACTCAACCGTGGCTATGGTCATGTTACTGAATCGCGGCTATGGTATGTTATTGAATTGGCTAAGGTCATGTTGCTCAACCATGGCTATGGTCATGTTACTTAATCGTGGCTATGGTCATGTTACTGAATCGCTATGGTCATGTTATTGAATTGTGGCTATGGTCATTTGCTGAACCGTGTCTATGGTCATGTTACTCAATCGTGGCTATGGTCATGTTACTGAATCGCAGCGCCATGTTCATGATACTGAATTGCGGATATGGTCATTTTACTTAAACCTGGCTATGGTCATGTTACTCAACCGCGGGCAATGGTCATGTTATGAATCGATGCTATGGTCATGTTACTGAAACCTGGCTATGGTCATGTTACTCAATCGTGGCAATGGTCATGTTCCTCATCGTAACCCAATGGTTGTTGCTCAATCGTGGCTTTGGTCATGTTACTCAATCGTGGCTATGGTCATCTTGCCCAACCTTGGCTATGGTCATGTTGCTCAATTGTTGCTATGGTCGTTACTCAATCGTGGCTTTGGTCATGTTGCTCAACCATGGCTGTGGTCATGTTACTTAATAGTGGCTATGGTCATGTTACTGAATCGAGGCTATGGTCATGTTGCTCATTCGTGGCAATTGTCATGTTGCTGAACCGTTGCTATGGTCATGTTACTGAATCACAGCTATGGTCATGTCAGTGAATCGTGGCTATGGTCATGTTGCTCAATCGTGGCTATTTTCGTGTTTACTGAATCGCATATGGTCACGTTACTGAATCGTAGCTATGGTCATGGTCGTCAATCGTGGCTATGGTCATGTTACTCAACCGTGGCTATGGTTATGTTACTGAATCGCGGCTATAGTCATGTTACTGAAACCTGGCTATGGTCTTGTTACTCAACCGTGGCTATGGTCATGTTACTCAATAGTGGCTATGGTCATGTTACTGAAACGTGGCTATGGTCACGTTACTGAATCGGTACCTATGGTCATGGTAGTCAATCTTGGCTATGGTCATGTCAGTGAATCGTGGCTATGGTCATGTTACTGAATTGTGGCTATGGTTTGTTATTGAATCGTGGCTATGGTCATGTTACTCAACCGTGTCTATGGTCATGTTGATGAATAAATGCTATGGTCATGTTACTCAATTGTGGCTATGGTCATGTTACTCAAATGTGTCTATGGTCATGTTACTCAATCGTGGCTATGGTCATGTTTGCTCAATTGCGGCTATGGTCATGTCAGTGAATGTTGGCTATGGTCATCTTACTGAACCGTGGTTATGGTCATGTCGGTGAATCGTTGTATGGTCATTTCAGTGAATTGAGGCTATGGTCATATTATAGAATGAATATGGTCATATACTCAATCGTGGCTATGGTCATGTTACTGAATCGTTGCTATGGTCATGTTATTTAATCATAGCTATGGTCATGTTACTGAATCGGCTATGGTCATGTTACTGAATCTGTGGCTATGGTCATGTTGCTTAATCATAGCTATGGTCATGTTACTCAACCGTGGCTATGGTCATGTTATTGAATCGTGGCTATGGTCATTTTACTGAATCGTGGCTATGGTCATGTTATTGAATAAGTGGCTATGGTCATGTTACTCTATCGTGGATAAGGTCATCTTACTGAATCGCGGTATGGTCATGTTACTCAATAAGTGGCTATGGTCATTTGCTCAACCGTGGCTATGGTCATGTTGCCTGAATCGTGGCTATGGTCATGTTCCCTCAATCGTGGCTATGGTCATGTTGCTGAATCGTGGATATGGTCATGTTGCTCGAATCGTGGCTATGGTCATGTTATTGAATTGTGGCTATGGTCATGTTGCTGAACCATGGATATGGTCATGTTACTCAATCGTAGCTATGGTCATGTTACTCAATCGTGGATATGTTCATGTTACTCAATCGTGGCAATGGTCATGTCAGTGAATCTGGCTTGGTCATGTTACCCAATCTATGGTCATGTTATTCAACCTGGTTATGGTCATGTTACTCAATCGTGGCTATGGTCATTTACTCAAACCTGGCTATGGTCATGTTACTGAATCATAGCAATGTTCATGTTACTGAATCGATGCTATGGTCATGTTCCTCAAACCTGGTTATGGTCATGTTACTCAACCGTGGCTTATGGTAATATTACTCAATCGGCTATAGTCATGTTCCTCAATCGTGGCTATGGTCATGTTGCTCAATCGTGGCTTTGGTCATGTTACTGAATCGTTGCTATGGTCATGTTACTCAACCGTGGCTATGGTCATCTTGCTCAATCGTGGCTTATGGTCGTTACTCAATTGTGGCTATGGTCATCTTGCTCAACCATGTCTATGGTCATGTTACTGAACCGTGGCTATGGTCATGTTACTGAATCGTTGCTGTTGTCATGTTGCTCAACCGTTGCTATGGTCATGCTACTCAAAGTGGCTATGGTCATGTTGCTCAACCGTGGCTATGGTCCTGTTACTGAATCGCAGCTATGGTCATGTCAGTGAATCATGTGCTATGGTCATGTTGGTGAATTGTTGCTATGGCCAGGTCTGAATTTCATGGCTACTGAATCATGTTACTGAATCTATGGTCATGTTACTCAATCGTTAGATATGGTCATGTTATTGAATCGTGGCTATGGTCATGTTACCCAATCGTGGCTATGGTCATTTTACTGAATCGTGGCTATGGTCATGTTACTGAATCGTGCTATGGTCATTTTGCTCAACCGTGGCTATGGTCATGTTACAGAATAGTGGATATGGTCATGTTGCTCAATCGTGGCTATGGTCATGTTACTGAATCGTGGATATGGTCATGTTGCTCAATCATGGCTATGGTCATGTTGCTCAATCGTGTATGGTCATGTTCCTCAATTAATGTGGTCATGTTGCTCAACCATGGCTATGGTCATGTTACTAAATCAAAGCTATGGTCATGTTACTGAATCGATGGTCATGTTGCCAATTGTGGCTATGGTCATGTTACTGAACCGTGTCTATGGTCATGTTACTCAATGGGCTATGGTCATGTTACTGGTCATGTTACTCAATCGTGGGCAATGGTCATGTTACTGAATCGTGCTATGGTCATGTTACTTAAACCCGGTATAGTCATGTTACTCAACCGTCATTTTACTGAATCGAGGCTATGGTCATTTACTGAATACTGGCTATGGTCACTCAACCATTGAATGAATTCATGTTACTGAATCGGGCTATGGTCATGTTACTGAATCGTGGCTATGGTCATGGTCCTCAATCATGTTGCTCAATCATGGCTATGGTCATGTTACTCAACCGTGGCTATGGTCATGTTACTGAATCATGTCTATGGTGATGTCAGTGATTCGTGGCTATGCCATGTCAGTGTATCGTGGCTATGGTATGTTATTGAATCGTGGCTATGGTCATGTTACTCAACCGTGGCTATGGTCATCTTACTGAATCGTGGCTTATGGTCATTTTACTGAAAAGTGGCTATGGTCATGTTGCTCAACCGTGTCTATGGTCATGTTACTGAACCGTGGCTATGGTCATGTTACTCAATCGTGGCTGTGTCATGTTACTCAACCGTGGCTATGGTCATGCTACCCAAAAGTGGCTATGGTCATTTTACTCAGTCGTGGCTATGGTCATGTTACTGAATCGCGGCTATGGTGATGTCAGAATCATGGCAATGGTCATGTTACTGAATCGTTGCTATGGCCATGTCGCTGAATCATAGGCTATGGTCATGTTACTGAATTATGGCTATGATCATGTTACTCAAACGTGGCTATGGTCATGTTACTGAATTGTGGCTTATGGTCATGTTAATCAATCGTGGCTAAAGGTCGTTTTGCTCAACCATGGCTATGGTCATGTTATTGAATCGCGCTAAGGTCATGTCGGTGAGTCGTGGCTATGGTCATGTTACAGAATAGTGGATATGGTCATGTTGCTCAATCGTGATTATGGTCATGTTACTCAACCGTGGCTATGGTCATGTTAATCAATAAGTGGCTATGGTCATGTTGCTGAATCGTGGCTATGGTCATGTTACTCAATTGTGGCTATGGTCATGTTGCTCAACCGTGGTTATGGTCATGTTACTGAACCGTGGCTATGGTCATGTTACTGAATCGTTGCTATGGTCATGTTACTCAACTTGAATTGTGGCTATGGTCGGGTTGCTGAACCCAAAAGTGTCTATGGTCATGTTACTCAATCGTGTATGGTCATGTTACTGAATTGCAGCTATGGTCATGATACTGAATCATGGATATGGTCATGTCAGGTGAATAAATTGCTATGGCCATGTTACCCAATCATTATGGTCTATGGTCATGGTTTGATCATGTTACTCAATCGTGGCTATGGTCATCTTACTGAATCGCATATGGTCATGTTAATCAATCAGCTATGGTCATTTTGCTCAACCTTGGCTATGGTCATGTTACTGAATCGTGGCTATGGTCATATTACTGAAACGGATGGTCATGTTTATGGTCATGTTACAGAACCGTGGATATGGTCATGTTGCTCAATCGCTGCTATGGTCATGTTCCTCAATCGTAGGCTATGGTCATGTTGCTCAATCGTGGCTATGGTCATGTTGCTCAATCGTTGCTATGGTCATCTTCCTCAATTGTGCTATGGTCATGTTGCTCAATCCATGGCTATGGTCATGTTACTTAATCGTGGCTATGGTCATGTTACTGAATCCATGGCTATGGTCATGTTATTGAATTGTGGCTATGGTCATGTTACTGAACCGTGTCTATGGTCATGTTGCTCATTCGTGGCTATGGTCATGTTACTGAATACGTGGCTATGGTCCTGTTACTGAATCACAGATATGGTCATGTCAGTGAATCGTGGCTATGGTCATGTTGCTCAATCGTGTCTATTTTCATGTTATTCAATCGTGACTATGGTCATATTACTGAATCGAGCTATGGTCATTTTATTGAAACCTGGCTATGGTCATGTTACTCAAACGTGGCAATGTTCATGTTACTGAATCGATGCTATGGTCATGTTACTCAATCGTGGCTATGGTCATTTTACTGAATCGAGGCTATGGTCATGTTATTGAATCATGGCTATAGTCATGTTGTGAACCGTGGCTATGGTCATGTTACTGAATCATGTCTATGGTCATGTTGTCGTATGGTCATGTTACTGAATCGTGGATATGGTCATGTCAGCCTTCAATAGTGGCTATGGTCATGTTACTCAATGTGGGTATTTTCATGTTACTGAATACGTGGCTATTGTCATTTTACTGAAACCTGGCTGGTCATGTTGCTCAACCATGGATATGGTCATGTTACTGAATCGTGGCTATGGTCACGTTACTGAATCGTGGCTATTGTCATGTTACTCAATCGTGGCTATGGTCATGTTGCTCAATCGTGGCTATTTTCATTTTACTGAATCGTGGCTATGGTCATGTCAGTGAATCGTGGCTATGGTCATGTTACTGAATCGTGGCTATTTTCATTTTACTGAATCGTGGCTATGGTCATGTCAGTGAATCATGGCTATGGTCATGTTACTGAATCGTGGCTATGGTCATGTTACTCAACCATGGCTAAGTTCATGTTACTGAATCGTGGCTATGGTCACGTTACTGATTCGCTGCTATGGTCATGTTACTGAATCGCGGCTATAGTCATGTCAGTGATTCGTGGCTATGCCCATGTCAGTGAATCGTGGCTATGGTATGTTATTGAATCGTGGCTATGGTCATGTTACTCAACCGTGGCTATGGTCATCTTACTGAATCGTGGCTTATGGTCATGTTACTGAATTGTGGCTATGGTCATGCTACTCAAAAGTGGCTATGGTCATGTTGCTCAACCGTGTCTATGGTCATGTTACTGAACCGTGGCTATGGTCATGTTACTCAATCGTTGCTGTTGTCATGTTACTCAACCGTTGCTATGGTCTTGCTACCCAAAAGTGGCTATGGTCATGTTACTCAGTCGTGGCTATGGTCATGTTACTGAATCGCGGCTATGGTGATGTCAGTGAATCATGGCTATGGTCATGTCGGTGAATCGTTGCTATGGCCATGTCGCTGAATTGAGGCTATGGTCATGTTACTGAATCATGGCTATGATCATGTTACTCAAACGTGGCTATGGTCATCTTACTGAATTGTGGCTTATGGTCATGTTAATCAATCGTGGCTAAGGTCGTTTTGCTCAACCGTGGCTATGGTCATATTGAATCGTGCCTAAGGTCATGTCGCTGAGTCGTGGCTATGGTCATGTTACAGAATAGTGGATATGGTCATGTTGCTCAATCGTGGGTATTTTCATGTTACTCAATCGTGGCTATGGTCATGTTGCTCAACTGTGGCTATGGTCATGTTGCTCAATCGTGGCTATGGTCATGTTCCTCAATTGTGGCTAAGGTCATGTTGCTCAACCATGGCTATGTTCATGTTACTTAATCGTGGCTATGGTCATGTTACTGAATCGCGGCTATGGTCATGTTAATGAATTGTGGCTATGGTCAGGTTGCTGAACCGTGTCTATGGTCATGTTACTCAATCGTAGCTATGGTCATGTTACTGAATTGCAGCTATGTTCATGATACTGAATTGCGGATATGGTCATGTCAGTGAATCGTGGCTATGGTCATGTTACCCAATCGTTGCTATGGTCATGTTATTCAATCGTGACTATGGTCATGTTACTGAATCGAGGCTATGGTCATTTTACTGAAACCTGGCTATGGTCATGTTACTCAACCGTGGCCATGTTCATGTTACTGAATCGATGCTATGGTCATGTTACTTAAACCTGGTTATGGTCATGTTACTCAACCGTGGCTATGGTCATATTACTCAATCGCTGCTATGGTCATGTTCCTCAATCGTAGCTATGGTCATGTTGCTCAATCGTGGCTTTGGTCAATCGTGGCTATGGTCATCTTGCTCAACGTGGCTATGGTCATGTTGCTCAATCGTTGCTATGGTCGTTACTCAATCGTGGCTTTGGTCATGTTGCTCAACCATGGCTATGGTCATGTTACTTAATCGTGGCTATGGTCATGTTACTGAATCGAGGCTATGGTCATGTTGCTCATTCATGGCAATTGTCATGTTGCTGAACCGTGGCTATGGTCATGTTACTGAATCACAGCTATGGTCATGTCAGTGAATCGTGGCTATGGTCATGTTGCTCAATCGTGGCTATTTTCATGTTACTGAATCGTGGCTATGGTCACGTTACTGAATCGTAGCTATGGTCATGGTCGTCAATCGTGGCTATGGTCATGTTACTCAACCGTGGCTATGGTTATGTTACTGAATAGCGGCTATAGTCGTAAATGTTGGTGAAACCTGGCTATGGTCTTGTTACTCAACCGTGGCTATGGTCATGTTACTCAATAGTGGCTATGGTCATGTTACTGAAACGTGGCTATGGTCACGTTACTGAATCGTACCTATGGTCATGGTAGTCAATCTTGGCTATGGTCCTGTTACTCAATTGTGGCTATGGTCATGTTGCTCAACCGTGTCTATGGTCATGTTGCTCAATCGTGGCTATGGTCATGTTTTCAATCGTGGGGTTGGTCATGCTACTCAAAAGTGGCTATGGTCATCTTACTCAGTCGTGGCTATGGTCATGTTGTAGAATTGCGGCTCTGGTCATTGTCAGTGAATCGTTTATGTCGTCAGTGAATTTTGGCTATGGTCATGTCGGTGAATTTGTGCTATAACCCATTTTCGCTGAATTGAGGCTATGGTCATGTTACTGAATCGAGCGCTATGGTCATATACCCAATCTTGACTATGGTCATGTTACTGAATCGTGGCTATGGTCATGTTATTTAATCATGGCTATGGTCATGGTGTCTCAACCGTGGCTATGGTCATGTCAGTGAATCGTGGCCAGAGCAGGTCATTTTACTGAATTCATAAAAAAAAAAATGTTATTGAATCGTGGCTATGGTCATGTTACTCAAACGTGGCTATGATGTTTTGCTCAATCGCAGCTATGGTCATGTTACAACAATCGTGGCTATGGTCATTTTGCTAAGCTGAATCGTCATGTTATTGAATCTATGGTCATGTTACTGAATCGTGGATATGGTCATGTTACAGAATAGTAGATATGGTCATGTTCCTCTCAATGGGACTGGTATTTTCATGTTACTCAATCGTGGCTATGGTCATGTTGCTCAACTGTGGCTATGGTCATGTTGCTCAATCGTGGGACTGGTCATGTTGCATAATCGCGGCATGGTCATGTTACTCAAACGTGGCTATGGTCATCTTACTGAATCGTGGCTATGGTCATGTTATTGAATCGTGTCTATGGTCATGAGGGAGAGTCGAGGCGATGGTCATGTTACAGAATAGTGGATATGGTCATGTTGCTCAATCGCGGTATTTTCATCTTACTCAATCGTAGCTATGGTCATGTTGCTGCTCAACTGTGGCTATGGTCATGTTGCTCAATCGTATTTATGGTCATGTTCCTCAATTATGGCCCTAAGGTCATATTGCCCAACCACGGCTATTGTCATGTTACTTAATCATGGCTATGGTCATGTTACTGAATCGCTGCTATGGTCATGTTATTGAATTGTAGCTATGGTCAGGTTGCTGAACCGTGTCTATGGTCATGTTACTCAATCGTGGCTATGGTCATGTTACTGAATGGCAGCTATGTTCATGATACTGGAATTGGATATGGTCATGTCAGTGAATCGGGCTATGGTCATGTTACCCAATCGTTGCTATGGTCATGTTATTCAATCATGACTATGGTCATTTTACTGAATCGAGGCTATGGTCATTTTACTGGAAACCTGGCTATGGTCATGTTCCTCAACCGTGGCAATGCTCATGTTACTGAATAAATGCTATGGTCATGTTACTTAAACCTGGTTATGGTCATGTTGCTCAACCGTGGCTATGGTCATATTACTCAATCGCTGCTATGGTCATGTTCCTCAATCGTAGCTATGGTCATGTTGCTCAATCGTCCCTTTGGTCATGTTACTCAATCGTTGCATGGTCATCTTGCTCAACCCATGGCTATGGTCATGTTGCTCAATGGTTGCTATGGTCATTACTCAATGGGAGGAGTATGGTCATGTTGCTCAACCATGGCTATGGTCATGCCACAGTAATCGTGGCTATGGTCATGTTACTGAATGAGGGTATGGTCATGTTGCTCATTCATAGCCAATTGTCCCCTTGCTGAACCGAGGGCTATGGTCATGTTACCTGAATCACAGCTATGGTCATGTCAGTGAATCGTGGCTATGGTCTACATGTTGCTCAATCGTGGCTATTTTCATGTTACTGAATGTGGCTATGGTCCGCACTGAATCGGCAGCTATGCAGTCATCGTCCTCAATCGTGGCTATGGTCATGTTACTCAGCCCCACCAGCTATGGTTATGTTACTGAATAGCGGCTATAGTCATGTTACTGAAACCTGGCTGGTAGATCTTGTTACTCAACCGTGGCTGGTCATGTTACTCAATAGTGGCTATGGTCATGTTACTGAAGCATTAGCTATGGTCACGTTACTGAATCGCCCTATGGTCATGGTAGCTCAATCTTGGCTATGGTCATGTCAGTGAATCGTGGCTATGGTCATGTTACTGAATTGTGGCTATGGTTTGTTATTGAATCGTGGCTATGGTCATGTTACTCAACCGTGGCTATGGTCAGGAGGAATCGTGGCTTATGGTCCTGTTACTCAATTGTGGCTATGGTCATGTTGCTCAACCCGTGTCTATGGTCATGTTGCTCAATGCCTGGCTATGGTCATTTTTTTGCTCAATCGTAGCTATGGTCATGCTACTCAAAAGTGGCTATGGTCATCTTACTCAGTCGTAATATGGTCATGTTACAGAATTGCGGCTCTGGTCATGTCAGTGAATCGTGGCTATGGTCATGTCAGTGAATAGTGGCTATGGTCATGTCGGTGAATCGTTACTATGGCCATTTCGCTGAATTGAGGCTATGGTCATGTTACTGAATCGTGGCTATGGTCATGTTATTTAATCATGGCTATGGTCGTGTTACTCAACCGTGGCTATGGTCATGTCAGTGAATCGTGGCTATGGTCATTTTACTGAATCGTAGCTATGGCATGTTATTGAATCGTGGCTATGGTCATGTTACTCAAACGTGGCTATGGTCATCTTACTCAATCGCAGACTATGGTCATGTTACTCAATCGTGGCTATGGTCATTTTGCTCAACCGTGGCTATGGTCATGTTATTGAACCGTGGCTATGGTCAAGTCGCTGAATCGTGGCTATAGTCATGTTACTGAATGGATATGGTCATGTTGCTCGATCGTGGCTATGGTCATGTTACTCAATCGTGGCTATAATCATGTTGCCCAACCATGGATATGGTCATGTTACTAAATCGGAGCTATGGTCATGTTACTGAATCAGGGGCTATGGTCATGTTATTGAATCCGCTATGGTCATGTTACTCAATCGTGGATATGGTCATGTTACTCAATCGTGGCAATGGTCATGTTGCTGATTAACTCCTATGGTCGCTGTTACTTTAAACCTGGTTATAGTCATGTTACTCTACCGTGGCTATGGTCATGTTACTCAATAGTGGCTATGGTCACGTTGCTGAATCGTGGCTATGGTCCGTTACTGAATCGTGGCTGGTCATGGTCCCCAATCGTGGCTATGGCCATGTTGCTCAACCGTGGCTATGGTCATGTTTGCTGAATCGCCGACTATGGTGATGTCAGTGATTCGTGGCTATGCCCATGTCAGTGAATCGTGGCTATGGTATGTTATGAATCGTGGCTATGGTCATGTTACTCAACCGGGCTATGGTCATCTTACTGAATCGTGGGTTTATAGTCATGTTACTCAATTGTGGCTATGGTCATGTTGCTCAACGTGTCTATGGTCATGTTACTGAACCGTGGCTATGGTCATGTTACCAATCGTTGCTGTTGTCATGTTACTCAACCGTTGCTATGGTCATGCTACTCAAAGTGGCTATGGTCATGTTACTCAGAAGGGGCTATGGTCATGAGACTGAATCAGCGCTATGGTGATGTCAGTGAATCATGGCTAAGGTCATGTCGGTGAATCGTTGCTATGGCCATGTCGGGGAATTGAGGCTATGGTCATGTTACTGAATCATGGCTATGATCATGTTACTCAAACGTCTATGGGATCTTACTGAATTGTGGCTTATGGTCATGTTAATCAATCTTGGCTAAGGTCATTTTGCTCAACCATGGCTATTGTCATGTTGCCGAATCGTGCCTAAGGTCATGTAGTCATTGGTGGGATAATTGTCATGTTGCTGAACCGTAGTGTTATGGTTATGTTACTGAATCACAGCTATGGTCATGTCAGTGAATCGGGCTATGGTCATGTTGCTCAATCGTGGCTGTTTTTCATGTTACTGAATCGTACCTAGGGTCACGTTATGAATCGTAGCTATGGTCATGGTCGTCAATCGTGGCTAAGGTCATGTTAGTCAACCGTGGCTAAGGTTATGTTACTGAATAGCGGCTATAGTCATGTTACTGAAACCTGGCTATAGTCTTGTTACTCAACCGTGGCTATGGTCATGTTACTCAATTGTGGCTATGGTCATTTTGGCTGAAGTGTGGCTATGGTCACGTTACTGAATCGCATTATGGTGCTGTTAGTCAATCTTGGCTATGGTCATGTCAGTGAATCGTGGCTATGGTCATGTTACTGAATTGAGGCTATGGTTTGTTATTGAATCATTAGCTATGGTCATGTTACTCAACCGTGGCTATGGTCATGTTACCAGATCGTGGCTTATGGTCCTGTTAATCAATTGTGGCTATGGTCATGTTGCTCAACCGTGTCTATGGTCATGTTGCTCAATCGTGGCTATGGTCATGTTGCTCAATCGTAGCTATGGTCATGCGACTCAAAGTGGCTATGGTCATCTTACTCCAGTTGTGGCTATGGTCATGTTACAGAATTGCGCTCTGGTCATGTCAGTGAATCGTGGCTATGGTCATGTCAGTGAATAGTGGCTATGGTCATGTCGGTGAATCGTTGCTATGGCCATTTCGGAATTGAGGCTATGGTCATGTTAAATTGAGGCTATGGTCATGTTACTGAATCGTGGCTATGGTCATGTTGTTTAATCATGAATGTTACTCAACCGTGGCTATGGTCATGTCAGTGAATCATGGCTATGGTCATTTTACTGAATTGGGCTATGGTGGCATGGTCAGTGAAACGTGGCTATGGTCATCTTACTGAATCGTGACTATGGTCATGTTACTCAATCGTGGCTATGGTCATTTGCTCAACGTGGCTATAATCATGTTATTGAATCGTGGCTATGGTCATGTCGTGAATCGGCTATGGTCATGTTACTGAATCGTGGATATGGTCATGTTGCTAATCGTGGCTATGGTCATGTTACTCAATCGTGGCAATGGTCATCTTACTGATTCGCTGCTATTGTCATGTTACTTAAACCTGGTTATAGTCATGTTGCTCTACCGTGGCTATGGTCATGTTATTCAATCGTGGCTATGGTCATGTTTACTCAAACGTGGCTATGGTCATCTTACTGAATCAACGGCTATGGTCATGTTACTCAATAGTGGCTATGGTCATTTGCTCAACCATGGATATGGTCATGTTACTCAATCATTAGCTATGGTCATGTTGCTGAATCGCGGCTATGGTCATGTTGCTGAATCGTGGCTATGGTCATGTTGCTCAATCGTGGATATGGTCATGTTACTCAATCGTGGCAATGGTCATGTTACTGATTAAGCTGCTATGGTCATGTTACTTAAACCTGGTTATAGTCATGTTACTCTACCGTGGCTATGGTCATGTTACTCAATAGTGGCTATGGTCATGTTGCTGAATCATGGCTATGGTCATGTTACTGGGAATCGTGGCTATGGTCATGGTCCTCAATAAGTGGCTATGGTCATGTTACTCAAATCGTGGCTATGGTCATGTTACTGAATTGTGGCTATGGTGATGTCATGATTCCTTTCAACCCCATGTCAGTGAATCACGTGGCTATGGTGTTATTGAATAAGTTGCTATGGTCATGTTACTCAACCGTGGCTATGGTCATCTTATAGAATAAGTGGCTTATGGTCATGTTACTCAATTGTGGCTATGGTCATGTTGCTCAACGATGTCTATGGTCATGTTACTGAACCGTGGCTATGGTCATGTTACTCAATCGTTGCTGTTGTCATGTTACTCAACGTTGCTATGGTCATGCTACTCAAAAGTGGCTATGGTCATGTTACTCAGTCGTAATATGGTCATGTTACAGAATTGCGGCTATGGTGATGTCAGTGAATCATGGCTATGGTCATGTCGGTGAATAGTGGCAATGGCCATGTCGCTGAATTGGCTATGGTCATGTTACTCAATCGTGGGTATTTTCATGTTACTCAATCGTGATGGTCATGTTGCTCAACTGTGGCTATGGTCATGTTACAAGTGCGGCTCTGGTCATGTCATTGAATCGTGGCTATGCCCATGTCAGTGAATCGTGGCTATGGTATGTTATTGAATCGCTGCTATGGTCATGTTACTCAACCCATGGCTATGGTCATCTTACTGAATGACTATGGTCATGTTATTGAATTGTGGCTATGGTCATGTCGCTCAAAAGTGGCTATGGTCATGTTGCTCAACCGTGTCTATGGTCATGTTACAGAACCGTGGCTATGGTCATGTTACTCAATCGTTGGTGTTGTCATGTTACTCAACCGTTGCTATGGTCATGCTACCCAAAAAGTGGCTATGGTCATGTTACTCAATCGTGGCTATGGTCATGTTACTGAATCGCGGCTATGGTGATGTCGGTGAATCATAGCTATGGTCGTAATACTGAATCGTTGGCTGGCCGTAATAAGCTGAATAGAGCTATGGTCATGTTGCTGAGTCGTATGCTATGATCATGTTACTCAAACGTGGCTATGGTCATCTTACTGGTGTGGGTTATGGTCATGTTAATCAATCGTTGGCTAAGGTCGTTTTGCTCAACCGTGGCTATGGTCATGTTATTGAATAGTGCCTAAAGGTCATGTTCCTGAATTGTGGCTATGGTCATGTTACAGAATAGTGGATATGGTCATGTTGCTCAATCGTGGGTATTTTCATGTTACTCAATCGTGGCTATGGTCATGTTGCTCAAACCATGCAGCTATGGTCATGTTGCTCAATCGTGGCTATGGTCATGTTCCTCAATTGTAGCTAAAGGTCATGTTGCTCAACCATGGCTATGTTCATGTTATAATCGTGGCTATGGTCATGTTGCTGAATCGTGGCTATGGTCATGTTATTGAACTGTGGATATGGTCAGGTTGCTGAACCGTGTCTATTCTCATGTTACTCAATCGTGGCTATGGTCATGTTGCTGAATCGCAGCTATGTTCATGATACCGAATCGCGGATATGATCATGTCACCCAATGGTGGCTATGGTCATATTACCCAATCATTACTATGGTCATATTCAATACTTGACTATGGTCATGTTACTGAATCGAGGCTATGGTCATTTTTACTGAAACCTGGCTATGGTCATGTTACTCAACCATGATAATGTTCATGTTACTGAATCGATGCTATGGTCTTGTTATTGAACCTGGTTATGGTCATGTTACTCAACCGTGGCTATGGTCATATTACTCAATCGCTGCTATGGTCATGTTCCTCAATCGTAGCTATGGTCATGTTGCTCAATCGGGCTTTGGTCATGTTACTCAATACGTGTCTATGGTCATCTTGCTCAAACGTGGCTATGGTCATGTTGCTCAATCGTTGCTATAATTGGGTACTCAATACCATTGGCTTTGGTCATGTTGCTCAACCATAGCTATGGTCATTACTGTCGTGGCTATGGTCATGTTACTGAATCGAGGCTATGGTCATGTTGCGTCAATCGTGGCTTTGGTCATGTTGCTGAACCATGGCTATGGTCATGTTACTGAATCACAGCTATGGTCATGTCAGTGAATGCCAGCTATGGTCATGTTACTGAATCGCGGATATGGTCATGTTACTGAATCACAGCTATGGTCATGTTACCCAATTGTTGCTATGGTCATAATTGTTCAACCGTGACTATGGTCATGTTACTCAATCGTGGCTATGGTCATGTTACTGAATCGCTATAGTCATGTTACTCAACCGTGAATTGTTCATGTTACTGGTCGTGGCTATGGTCAGTGAATCGTGGCTATGGTCATGTTACTCAATCGCATAGCTATGGTCATGTTACTGCATCGTGACTATGGTCATGTTAGTCAATCGAGGCTATGGTCATTTTACTGAATCGTGGCTATGGTCATGTTACTGAATCGTGGCTATGGTTTATTGTTCAACCGAATCGATGGTCTATGGTCATGTTACTCAACTCATCGTGGCTATGGTCATGTTACTGAATCGAGCCATGGCTATGGTCATGGCTTTATCTGAACCGTGGCTATGGTCATGTTACTCAACGCGTCTATGGTCATATTGCTCAATCAGTGGCTATGGTCATGTTACTGAACCGTTGCTATGGTCATGTCAGTGAATCACAGCTATGGTCATGTCACTCAATCGTGGCTATGGTCATGTTGTCAATTTAGGCTATGGTCATGTCACTGAATCATGGCTATGTTCACGTTACTGAATCGTGGCTATGGTCATGACTGAATCGCATATATGTCATGTTACTCAACCGTGGCTATGGTCATGTTACTGAATCGCGACTATAGTCATTTACTGAATCGTGGCTATGGTCATGTCAGTGAATCGTGGCTATGGTCATGTTACTTAATCGTGGCTATGGTCATGTTACTGAATCGTGGCTATGGTCATGTCACTGAATCGTGGCTATGGTCATTTAGAATCGCGGGTTATGGTCATGGTCAACCATGTCAGTTAATGAATCGTGGCTATGGTCATGTTATTGAATCGCCATGGCTATGGTCATGTTACTGAATCGTGGCTATGGTCATGTTAGTGATTCGTGGCTATGGTCGTATTACTGAATCGTGGCTTATGGTGCCGTTATTGAATTGTGGCTATGGTCATGTTTGCTCAACCGTGTCTATGGTCATGTTACTGAATCGCGGGGCTATGGTCATGTTACTGAATATTAACTATGGTCATGCTACTCAAAAAGTGGCTATAGTCATCTTATCAGTCGTGGCTATGGTCATGTTACAGAATAGTGGATATGGTCATGTCGCTCAATCGGCTATAGTGGTCAGTTTTTCTATGGTCGTACTCAATCGTTGCTATGGCCATTCGGCTAACAAGCTATGGTATGTCTGAATGTTGTCATGTTACTGAATCGTAGCTATGGTCATGTTACTGAATACGTGACTATAGTCATGTCAGTGATTGCATTGGCTCATACTATGTCAGTGAATAAG
>JAHFZB010000616.1:0-35534 GCA_036884735.1 Huso huso
CCCGCAGTGACTATGCAGAGGTATACTCTGACCGAGTATAGCGGATAATTTGCATGGAGACCAAAGGGATAATTGTGTGACGGTAGAGCATCCTCGATGTTCTGTTTTGACTGCCGTGACGGGAGTAGAGTAGGTACTTATAACGGGAGAAACACCGATACCAGGCACGAGGTGCAGAGTGGTATAATTTCGTGACGGGAGTATAGCTGGGATAATTGTCTGACTGGAGACCAGCTGGGATAATTGTGTGACGGGAGAACAGCTGTAGGCTTCAGGTGACGAGTGAAGCGTATTCTGAGTAACGAGAGTACAGCCGGGTATAATAGGTGACGGCAGTACAGCGGCATACGCGAATGTCGGGAGAGAATCGGTATACCAGTGGACTACGGTGACGGAAAGTAGAACGGTATACTGTGGACGGAGAACAGCGGTAAGCGTTGTTTAACGGGAGAACAACCCAGATAATTGTGTGACGGGAGAACAGAGGGATAATTGTGTGACGCCTGTGGCAATATACGCCGCAACGGGAGAACAGCGGATACCGGCGATCTGAACAACTGGTATATTCTTGACAGGGAGTATGTGGGATAATTTGTGTGGATCGGAGACTGAATGGTTTAATTATGTGGGATGGAGTACAGTGGAAGGAGGGATGGAATGGAGGAAGGGACCGGAGGAAGAAGGAAGGAGTGGAAGGAAGTGGAGGGAGGAAGGAGGGACGGAAGGAAGGAATGGAATGGAAGGAATGAATGGAGGGAATGGAATGGAATGGATAATGGAGGAATGGAGAATGGAATGGAGGGAATGGAAGAATGGAGTACAGAGGCATGGCGTGGACACGGCAGGTCAGGCCGGGTAAATCCCAGGTGACGGGAGTGACAGGCCGGCACACAGCTGGCATACCCCAGGATCGAGAACGCTGGATTAATCAGGTGACCGGAGTATAATTTGTGACGAGCAGCAATACTGCAGAATGGAGAACAGCGGGATAACGAAGGACAGCATTTTGATCTGGCGGGATAATTGCACCGGAGACCAGCGGGATGGACCAGGACGGAGAAGGGATGGAGGAATCAAGGACGGAGGAAGGAGTGGAAATAGATATTCAGAAGGAAGGGAAGGAATGGAGTGGAATGGAATGGAGGAATGGACAGACCTGGTGCAGCAATATAATTTGTGCGATCGGAGAACACCGGATAATTCAGGTGACGGCAGCACAGCTGCATACTCCCAGGTGACGGAGAACAGCGGTATACTTGTTCGAAAGCGAGTGCCAAGCGGCGTTTGTGTGACCACGAACAGCCGTACACCCCAGGTGATCGCGGAGGAAGCTTATCTTGAGTGACGTGGAGTACAGCGGTATACCTCTGGTGTAACGGAGAACAGCGATATTCAGGCTGACGAGCATTGAAGCGGTGGTCTCCAGGACGTGAGTGAAGCTGTATTCCTGAGTGATGGGAGTACAGCGGTATAATGTGACGGAAGAGCATCGGTATTACCAGGACGGGAGTAAAGCGATATACCAGGTGACATGACAGCAGTATACTTATGGAACGGAACAGCGGATAATGGTAACGGAGAACAGCGAAGATACCAGGTGGATCGGCAGTGCAGCGGCATACTCAGACGAAGAGCATGGACACCAGACGTGAGTACAGCGGAATAAATTGTGTGCGTGACGGAAAAAGTGGCGACACGGCAGGACGGAGTGCCGCTGCAGCGTTTGTGTGACACGGCAGTAATAGCTGCATAAATTTGTGTGACAGGAGAACAGCGGGATAATTATGTGACGGAGAACAGCGGTATAATTTTGTTCGACGGGAGTGGCCAAGCGATGTGCTTGTGTGGACGGCAGCAGCAGCAAAATACTTGTGTGACGGCAGTACAGCTGTAAACTTCTGGTGATGGAGCATCGGGTGCATTTTTGGTGTGCTGGATTGCAGCATTAATTGTGCGGACGAAAGTGTAACGCGACCATTTGGTTTGCCATACCCGTCTGTGCATTAAAAATTCCCTGTACTTTAAAATACTTCACTATGCTTTACCATACCTGTCTGTGGATTACAATGCTTCCCTATGTTTTGCCATACCTGTCTGTGCATTACAATGCTTCCCTAGGCTTTATAATGTATCCCTGAGGGTTTACCATACCTGTCTGGTTTATATTGCTTCTCTGTGCTTTATTATCTCTCTGTATTACTATACCTCTAAGTTATTTACAATACTTCCAAATGCTTTACCAGACTTCTCTGTGCTTAACAATCCTTCCCTGTGCTTTACCATACCTCTCTGTGCTTTGCAATGTATCTCTGTGGATTACAATGCTTCCCTGTGCTTTACCACACCTATCTGTGCATTACAATGCTTCCCTGTGCTTTACCATATCTATCTGTCCATTACAATGCTTCCCTGTGCTTTACCACACCTATCTGTGCATTACAATGCTTCCCTGTGCTTTACCATACCTATCTGTGCATTACAATGCTTCCCTATGCTTTACCAGACCTCTCTGTGCTACAAAATGCTTCCCTGAGTGAGCTTTACCATACGTGTCTTTGCTTTAGAATGCTTCTTTGTGCTTTACCATACTTCTCTGTGATTTAAAATTCTTCCTGTGATTTACAATACCTTTATGTGTTTTGCCATACCTGTCTGTGCATTAAAATGCTTCCCTGTACTACAATGCTTCACTATGCTTTACCGAACCTCTCTATGCTTTCAAATGTGCTTCACCATACCTGTCTGTGCTTTACAATGTATCCTAGGCTTTATAATGTATCCCTGAGGTTTACCATAACTTTCTCTGGTTTATATTGCTTCTCTGTGCTTTATTATGCCTCTCTGTGCTTTACCATACCTCTCAGTGATTTACAATACTTCCCTATGCTTGCCAGACCTCTCTGTGCTAACAATGCTTCCTATGCTTTACCAGACCTCTCTGTGCTATAAACTGCTTCCCCTGTGATTTACAATACTATCTGTGATTTAAAATTCTTCCTGTGATTTACAATACCTTTATGTGCTTTTCCATACCTCTCTGTCCTTTAATGCATCAATGTGTTTTTGCCATATCTGTCATGCTTTACAATGCATCGATGTGTTTTGCCATATCTGTCAGTTCTATAATCTACCAATCTGTGCATTACAATGTTTCCATGTACGTTATAATGCTTTCCTGTGCTCTGCAATGGTTTACCAGACCTCTCTATATACTTTACATTGTGCATTGACATGCCTTTGTGCTTTAAAATGCTTCCCTATGTAACAATAGCTCTCTGGCCTTTACAATGCTTTAGTGTGCTTTTGCCGTTACCTACCTCCGCTATACCATACTATCTGTGCTTTACAATGTTTCCCTGTGCTTTTAATGCTTCCTTTGCTTTACCAGACCTCTCTGCTTCACCATCCATCCCTCTGCTTTACCAGACCTCTGTGCTTCCCTGTGCATTACCATGCCTTTGTGCTTTACAATGCCTCTGTGCTTTAAAAATACTTCCCTAAACTGCACAAGATCTCTGTGCTTCCCCTATGCTGCCAGACATCTGTTCTTTTAAAATGCTTCCAGCTGCTTTATCATACCTCTCTGTGCTTTAAAGGCTTCTCTATGCTTTGCCAGACCTCTGTGCTCTACAATATTTCCTTGTGCTTTAAGAACATTAGAAAGTTTATAAGCGAGGAGGCCATTCAGCCCATCTTGCTTGTTTGGTTGTTAACTTATTGATCGGAGAATCTCATCAAGCAGCTTCTTGAAAGGATCCCAGGGTGTCGCTTCAACATGATTACTGGGGAGTTGGTTCCAGACCCTCAAGTCTGTGTAAAAAAAGGTGCTTCCTCTTTCGTGTTCTGAATGCTCCTTTATCTAATCTCATTTGTGACCCCCCTTGTTTCTTTTCAGGTGAAAAAAAAGTCCCTTTGTCAATACCTTTTAAATTTTGAACTTGAATCAGATCACCCAGTCTTCTTTGTTCAAGACTGAACAGATTCAATTCTTTGAACCTGTCTGCATAACATGCCTTTCAAACCCAGGATAATGCTGGTTGCTCTTCTTTGCACTCTTTCTAGAGCAGCAATATCCTTTTTGTAACAAGTGACCAGAACGAACACAATATCTGATTTAAATTCAACACTTTCCACAATATATCCAAGCATCTTGTTGGCCTTTTTTATACCTTCAGATTTGTCTAGGAAGACATTCCGAGTCCAGCATAACTAGTTCTTTTTCATAGATTCCGTTTTCAAATTTCAGTATCTGCCATATGATATTTATAATGCACATTTCTATTGCCTGTGTGCAGTACCTTACACTTTCCTCCATTAAATGTAATTTGCCATGTGTCTGCCCAGTTTTGAATACTGTCATTATTATTATTATTTGTTTGTTAGGCACCTTTATCCAAAACTTACTTCGCAGGGGTTTGTGAACCATCAGCTGCAAGTCATAATTACGTCCACCGAAGCTTTGCACAAGGAGGTTAAGTGACTTGCTCATTGTCACCTAATGAGTCAGTAGTAGATTTAAATTCTTCCCTGATTTACAATACCTTCATGTGTTTTGCCATACCTCTGTGCTTTGCAATGTATCTCTGTGGATTACAATACCTCCTTGTGCATTACCATACCTGTGCTTTTGCAATGTATGCCTGTGCCTACAATGCTTCCCTGTGCTTTACCAGACCTCTCTGTGCTAGAAAATGCTTCCAAACTTTACCTCTCTGTCCTTTACAATGCATCAATGTGTTTTGCCATATCTGTCTGTGCTTTACAATGCATCGATGTGTTTGCCATATCTGTGAGTGCTATAACCATACCTATCTGAGCATTATAATGCTTGCAGTAACTACCATACCTGTCTGTGCTTTACAATGTATCCTGTGCATTACAATGATTCCTAGGCTTTCCCATACCTCTCTGTGATTTAAAATTCTTCCCTGTGATTAACAATACCTTCATGTGTTTTTGCCATACCTGTCTGTGCATTAAATGCTTCCCTGTGCTTTACCATACCTCCCTCTGGTTTAATGCTTCCCTGTACTTTACAATGCTTCCTATCTTTACCAGACCTCTCTATGCTTTCAAATGTGCTTCACCATACCTGTCTGTGCTTTACAATGTATCCCTGGGCTTTATAATGTATCTGGGTTTACCACTTTTCTCTGGTTTTATATTGCTTCTCTGTGCTTTTATTATGCCTCTGTACTACCATTCCTCTCTGTGATTTAAATTCTTCCCTGTGATTTACAATACCTTCATGTGTTTTGCCATACCTCTCTGTGCTTTGCTATGTATCTCTGTGGATTACAATGCTTCCTGTGCTTTACCACCTATCTGTGCATTACAATGCTTCCCTGTGCTTTACCATACCTATCTGTGCATTACAATGCTTCCTCCTTTACAGATCTCTCTGTGCTAGAAAATGCTTCCCTGAGCTTTACCATACGTGTCTTTGCTTTAGAATACTTCTTTGTGCTTTACCATACTTCTGATTTAAAATTCTTCCCTTGATTTACAATACCTTTATGTGTTTTGCCATACCTGTCTGTGCATTAAATGCTTCCCTGTACTTTACAATGCTTCACTATGCTTTACAGACCTCTCTATGCTTTCAAATGTGCTTCACCATACCTGTCTGTGCTTTACAATGTATCCCTGGGCTTTATAATGTGTCCTGAGGTTTACCACTTTCTCTGGTTTATATTGCTTCTCTGTGCTTTATTATGCCTCTGTGCTTTACCATACCTCTCAGTGATTTACAATACTTCCCTATGCTTTACCAGACCTCTCTGTGCTTAACAATGCTTCCCTATGCTTTACCAGACCTCTCTGTGCACTATAAACGCTTCCCTGTGATTTACAATACCTATCTGTGATTTAAAATTCTTCCTTGATTTACAATACCTTTATAGCCTTTTCATACCTCTCTGTCCTTTACAATGCATCAATGTGTTTTGCCATATCTGTCTGTGCTTTACAATGCATCGATGTGTTTTGCCATATCTGTCAGTTCTATAACCATACCAATCTGTGCATTACAATGCTTCCCTATGCTTACAATATCCCTCTGGCCTTTACAATGATTTATCATATCCATCTGTGCACTACAATGTTTCCATGTACGTTATAATGCTTTCCTGTGCTCTGCAATGGTTTCAGACCTCTCTATACTTTACATTGTGCATTGACATGCCTTTTATTGCTTTAAAATGCTTCCCTATGCTTAACAATAGCTCTCTGGCCTTTACAATGCTTTAGTGTGCTTTACCGTACCTACCTCCGCTATACCATACCTATCTGTGCTTTACAATGTTTCCCTGTGCTTTACAATGCTTCCCTTTGCTTTACCAGACCTCTCTGTGCTTCACCATCCATCCCTCTGCTTTACCAGACCTCTGTGCTTCCCTGTGCATTACCATACCTTTGTGCTTTACAATGCTTCCAGCTGCTTTATCATACCTCTGTGCTTTAAAGGCTTCTCTATACTTTGCCAGACCTCTGTGCTCTACAATATTTCCTTGTGCTTTAAGAACATTAGAAAAGTTTATAAACGAGAGGCCATTCAGCCCATCTTGCTTGTTTGGTTGTTAGTAACTTGTTGATCGGAGAATCTCATCAAGCAACTTCTTGAAGGATCCCAGGGTGTCGCTTCAACATGATTACTGGGGAGTTGTTTCCAGACCCTCACAAGTCTCTGTGTAAAAAAAAAAGGTGCTTCCTCTTTTCGTGTTCTGAATACTCCTTTATCTAATCTCCATTTGTGACCCCTGGTCCTTGTTTCTTTTCAGGTGAAAAAAGTCCCTGGTCGACATTGTCAATACCTTTTAGAATTTTGAACTTGAATCAGATCACCGGCGCAGTCTTCTTTGTTCAAGACTGAACAGATTCAATTCTTTGAACCTGTCTATACAACATGCCTTTTAAACCCAGGATAATGCTGGTTGCTCTTCTTTGCACTCTTTCTAGGCAGCAATATCCTTTTTGTACAGTGACCAGAACTGAACACAATATCTGATTTAAATTCAACACTTTCCACAATATATCAAGCATCTTGTTGGCCTTTTTTTTTATACCTTCCCCAGATTGTCTAGAGAAGACATTTCGAGTCAGCATAAACTAGTTCTTTTCATAGATTCCGTTTTCAAATTTCAGTATCTGCCATATGATATTTATAATGCACATTTCTATTGCCTGTGTACAGTACACTTTCCTCCATTAAATGTAATTTGCCATGTGTCTGCCCAGTTTTTTGAATGCTGTCATTATTATTATTGGTTTATTTAGCAGCACCTTTATCCAAGGCGACTTACAGAGACTAGGGTTTGTGAACTATGCATCAGCTGCAGAGTCATAATTCGTCCACCCGAAAAGCCGGAGCACAAGGAGGTTAAGTGACTTGCTCATTGTCACACAATGAGTCAGTGGTAATTAAAAATTCTTCCCTGTGATTTACAATACCTTCATGTGTTTTGCCATACCTCTCTGTGCTTTTGCAATGTATCTCTGTGGATTACAATGCCTCCTTGTGCATTACCATACCTGTCTGTGCTTTGCAATGTATGCCTGTGCTTACAATGCTTCCCTGTGCTTTACCAGACCTCTCTGTGCTAGAAAATGCTTCCTGAGCTTTACCATACCTCTCTGTCCTTTACAATGCATCAATGTGTTTTGCCATATCTGTCTGTGCTTTACAATGCATCGATGTGTTTTGCCATATCTGTGGTGCTATAACCATACCTATCTGAGCATTATAATGCTTGCTTGTGCTTTACCATACCTGTCTGTGCTTTACAATGTATCCTGTGCATTACAATGATTCCTGAGCTTTCCCATACCTCTCTGTGATTTAAAATTCTTCCTGTGATTAACAATACCTTCATGTGTTTTTCCCATACCTGTCTGTGCATTAAAATGCTTCCCTGTTCTTTACCATACCTCCCTCTGGTTTTACAATGCTTCCCTGTACTTTTACAATGCTTCCTATGCTTTACCAGACCTCTCTATGCTTTCAAATGTGCTTCACCATACCTGTCTGTGCTTTACAATGTATCCTAGGCTTTATAAATGTATCCTGGGGTTTACCATAACTTTCTCTGGTTTATATTGCTTCTCTGTGCTTTATGCCTCTCTGTGCTTTACCATTCCTCTCTGTGATTTAAATTCTTCCCTGTGATTTACAATACCTTCATGTGTTTTGCCATACCTCTCTGTGCTTTGCTATGTATCTCTGTGGATTACAATGCTTCCCTGTGCTTTACCACACCTATCTGTGCATTACAATGCTTCCCTGTGCTTTACCATACCTATCTGTGCATTACAATGCTTCCCTATGCTTTACCATATCTCTCTGTGCTGAAAATGCTTCCCTGGGCTTTACCATACGTGTCTTTGCTTTAGAATGCTTCTTTGTGCTTTACCATACTTCTCTGTGATTTAAAATTCTTCCTGTGATTTACAATACCTTTATGTGTTTTGCCATACCTGTCTGTGCATTAAAATGCTTCCTGTACTTTTACAATGCTTCACTGCTTTACCAGACCTCTCTATGCTTTCAAATGTGCTTCACCATACCTGTCTGTCTTTACAATGTATCCTGGGCTTTATAATGTATCCCTGGGGTTTACCATAACTTTCTCTGGTTTATATTGCTTCTCTGTGCTTTATTATGCCTCTCTGTGCTTTACCATACCTCTCAGTGATTTACAATACTTCCCTATGCTTTACCAGACCTCTCTGTGTAACAATGCTTCCCTATGCTTTACCAGACCTCTCTGTGCTATAAACTGCTTCCCTGTGATTTACAATACCTATCTGTGATTTAAAATTCTTCCCATAATGATTTACAATACCTTTATGTGCTTTTCCATACCTCTCTGTCCTTTACAATGCATCAATGTGTTTTGCCATATCTGTCTGTGCTTTACAATGCATCGATGTGTTTTTGCCATATCTGTCAGTTCTATAACCATACCAATCTGTGCATTACAATGCTTCCTATGCTTTACCAGACCTCTGTGCTAGAAAATGCTTCCCTGAGCTTTACCATACCTCTCTGTCCTTTACAATGCATCAATGTGTTTTGCCATATCTGTCTGTGCTTTACAATGCATCGATGTGTTTTTGCCATATCTGTGAGTGCTATAACCATACCTATCTGAGCATTATAATGCTTGCTTGTGCTTTACCATACCTGTCTGTGCTTTACAATGTATCCTGTGCATTACAATGATTCCCTGAGCTTTCCCATACCTCTCTGTGATTTAAATTCTTCCCTGTGATTAACAATACCTTCATGTGTTTTGCCATACCTGTCTGTGCATTAAAATGCTTCCCTGTGCTTTACCATACCTCCCTCTGGTTTACAATGCTTCCCTGTACTTTACAATGCTTCCCTATGCTTTACCAGACCTCTCTATGCTTTCAAATGTGCTTCACCATACCTGTCTGTGCTTTACAATGTATCCCTGGGCTTTATAATGTATCCCTGAGGTTTACCATAACTTTCTCTGGTTTATATTGCTTCTCTGTGCTTTATTATGCCTCTCTGTACTTTACCATTCCTCTCTGTGATTTAAAATTCTTCCCTGTGATTTACAATACCTTCATGTGTTTTGCCATACCTCTCTGTGCTTTGCTATGTATCTCTGTGGATTACAATGCTTCCCTGTGCTTTACCACACCTATCTGTGCATTACAATGCTTCCCTGTGCTTTACCATACCTATCTGTGCATTACAATGCTTCCTATGCTTTCAGATCTCTCTGTGCTGAAAATGCTTCCCTGAGCTTTACCATACGTGTCTTTGCTTTAGAATGCTTCTTTGTGCTTTACCATACTTCTCTGTGATTTAAAATTCTTCCTGTGATTTACAATACCTTTATGTGTTTTGCCATACCTGTCTGTGCATTAAAATGCTTCCCTGTGCTTTTACAATGCTTCATGCTTTACCAGACCTCTATGCTTTCAAATGTGCTTCACCATACCTGTCTGTGCTTTACAATGTATCCCTGGGCTTTATATGTATCCCTGGGGTTTACCATAACTTTCTCTGGTTTATATTGCTTCTCTGTGCTTTATTATGCCTCTCTGTGCTTTACCATACCTCTCAGTGATTTACAATGCTTCCCTATGCTTTACCAGACCTCTCTGTGTAACAATGCTTCCTATGCTTTACCAGACCTCTCTGTGCTATAAACTGCTTCCTGTGATTTACAATACCTATCTGTGATTTAAAATTCTTCCCTGTGATTTACAATACCTTTATGTGCTTTTCCATACCTCTCTGTCCTTTACAATGCATCAATGTGTTTTGCCATATCTGTCTGTGCTTTAGTAAATGCATCGATGTGTTTTGCCATATCTGTCAGTTCTATAACCATACCAATCTGTGCATTACAATGCTTCCCTACTTACAATATCCCTCTGGCCTTTACAATGATTTATCATATCCATCTGTGCACTACAATGTTTCCATGTACGTTATAATGCTTTCCTGTGCTCTGCAATGGTTTACCAGACCTCTCTATGCTTTACATTGTGCATTGACATGCCTTTGTGCTTTAAAATGCTTCCCTATGCAATAACAATAGCTCTCTGGCCTTTACAATGCTTTAGTGTGCTTTTGCCGTACCTACCTCCGCTATACCATACCTATCTGTGCTTTACAATGTTTCCTGTGCTTTACAATGCTTCCCTTTGCTTTACCAGACCTCTCTGTGCTTCACCATCCATCCCTCTGCTTTACCAGACCTCTGTGCTTCCCTGTGCATTACCATACCTTTGTGCTACAATGCCTCTGTGCTTTAAAATACTTCCCTAAACTGCACAAGATCTCTGTGCTTCCCCTATCTTTGCCAGACATCTGTTCTTTAAAATGCTTCAGCTGCTTTATCATACCTCTCTGTGCTTTAAAGGCTTCTCTATGCTTTGCCAGACCTCTGTGCTCTACAATATTTCCTTGTGCTTTAAGAACATTAGAAAGTTTATAAAACGAGAGGAGGCCATTCAGCCCATCTTGCTTGTTTGGTTGTTAGTAGCTTATTGATCGGAGAATCTCATCAAGCAGCTTCTTGAAGGATCCCAGGGTGTCAGCTTCAACATGATTACTGGGAGTTGGTTCCAGACCCTCACAAGTCTCTGTGTAAAAAAAAAAGGTGCTTCCTCTTTCGTGTTCTGAATGCTCCTTTATCTAATCTCCATTTGTGACCCCTGGTCCTTGTTTCTTTTCAGGTGAAAAAAAGTCCCTGGGTCGACATTGTCAATACCTTTTAAATTTTGAACTTGAATCAGATCACCGCGCGGTCTTCTTTGTTCAAGACTGAACAGATTCAATTCTTTGAACCTGTCTGCATACAACATGCCTTTTAAACCCAGGATAATGCTGGTTGCTCTTCTTTGCACTCTTTCTAGAGCAGCAATATCCTTTTTTTGTGAAAGTGACCAGAACTGAACACAATATCTGATTTAAATTCAACACTTTCCACAATATATCAAGCATCTTGTTGGCCTTTTTTATACCTTCCCCAGATTGTCTAGAGAAGACATTTCCGAGTCAGCATAAACTAGTTCTTTTTTCATAGATTCCGTTTTTCAAATTTCAGTATCTGCCATATGATATTTATAATGCACATTTCTATTGCCTGTGTGCAGTACCTTACACTTTCCTCCATTAAATGTAATTTGCCATGTGTCTGCCCAGTTTTGAATGCTGTCATTATTATTATTATTAGTTTATTTAGCAGCACCTTTATCCAAAGGCGACTTACAGAGACTAGGGTTTGTGAACTATGCATCAGCTGCAGAGTCACTTAATTACGTCCACCGAAAGACGGGAGCACAAAGGAGGTTAAGTGACTTGCTCATTGTCACACAATGAGTCAGTAGTAGATTTAAAATTCTTCCCTGTGATTTACAATACCTTCATGTGTTTTGCCATACCTCTCTGTGCTTTGCAATGTATCTCTGTGGATTACAATGCCTCCTTGTGCATTACCATACCTGTCTGTGCTTTGCAATGTATGCCTGTGCCTTACAATGCTTCCTGTGCTTTACCAGACCTCTCTGTGCTGAAAAATGCTTCCCTGAGCTTTACCATACCTCTCTGTCCTTTACAATGCATCAATGTTTTTGCCATATCTGTCTGTGCTTTACAATGCATCGATGTGTTTTGCCATATCTGTGAGTGCTATAACCATACCTATCTGAGCATTATAATGCTTGCTTGTGCTTTACCATACCTGTCTGTGCTTTACAATGTATCCCTGTGCATTCCAATGATTCCCTGGGCTTTCCCATACCTCTCTGTGATTTAAAATTCTTCCCTGTGATTAACAATACCTTCATGTGTTTTTGCCATACCTGTCTGTGCATTAAAATGCTTCCCTGTGCTTTACCATACCTCCCTCTGGTTTTACAATGCTTCCCTGTACTTTACAATGCTTCCCTATGCTTTACCAGACCTCTCTATGCTTTCAAATGTGCTTCACCATACCTGTCTGTGCTTTACAATGTATCCTGGGCTTTATAATGTATCCCTGAGGTTTTACCATAACTTTCTCTGGTTTATATTGCTTCTCTGTGCTTTATTATGCCTCTCTGTACTTTACCATTCCTCTCTGTGATTTAAAATTCTTCCCTGTGATTTACAATACCTTCATGTGTTTTGCCATACCTCTCTGTGCTTTGCTATGTATCTCTGTGGATTACAATGCTTCCCTGTGCTTTACCACACCTATCTGTGCATTACAATGCTTCCTGTAACTTTACCATACCTATCTGTGCATTACAATGCTTCCCTATGCTTTACCAGATCTCTGTGCTAGAAAATGCTTCCCTGAGCTTTACCATACGTGTCTTTGCTTTAGAGATGCTTCTTTGTGCTTTACCATACTTCTCTGTGATTTAAAATTCTTCCTATGATTTACAATACCTTTATGTGTTTTGCCATACCTGTCTGTGCATTAAAATGCTTCCCTGTACTTTACAATGCTTCACTATGCTTTACCAGACCTCTCTATGCTTTCAAATGTGCTTCACCATACCTGTCTGTGCTTTACAAATGTATCCCTGGGCTTTATAATGTATCCCCTGGGTTTACCATAACTTTCTCTGGTTTATATTGCTTCTCTGTGCTTTATTATGCTCTCTGTGCTTTACCATACCTCTCAGTGATTTACAATACTTCCCTATGCTTTACCAGACCTCTCTGTGTAACAATGCTTCCCTATGCTTTTACCAGACCTCTCTGTGCTATAAACTGCTTCCCTGTGATTTACAATACCTATCTGTGATTTAAAATTCTTCCCTGTGATTTACAATACCTTATGTGCTTTTCCATACCTCTCTGTCCTTTACAATGCATCAATGTGTTTTGCCATATCTGTCTGTGCTTTTTTACAATGCATCGATGTGTTTTGCCATATCTGTCAGTTCTATAACCATACCAATCTGTGCATTACAATGTTTCCATATACGTTATAATGCTTTCCTGTGCTCTGCAAATGGTTTACCAGACCTCTCTATGCTTTACATTGTGCATTGACATGCCTTTGTGCTTTAAAATGCTTCCCTATGCTTAACAATAGCTCTCTGCCTTTACAATGCTTTAGTGTGCTTTGCCGTTACCTACCTCCGCTATACCATACCTATCTGTGCTTTACAATGTTTCCTGTGCTTTACAATGCTTCCTTTGCTTTACCAGACCTCTCTGTGCTACCATCCATCCATCCCTTTACCAGACCTCTGTGCTTCCCTGTGCATTACCATACCTTTGTGCTTTACAATGCCTCTGTGCTTTAAAATACTTCCTAAACTGCACAAGATCTCTGTGCTTCCCCTATGCTTTGCCGGACATCTGTTCTTTAAAATGCTTCCAGCTGCTTTATCATACCTCTCTGTGCTTTAAAAAGGCTTCTCTATGCTTTGCCAGACCTCTGTGCTCTACAATATTTCCTTGTGCTTTAAGAACATTAGAAAGTTTATAAAACGAGGAGGCCATTCAGCCCATCTTGCTTGTTTGGTTGTTAGTAGCTTATTGATCGGAGAATCTCATCAAGCAGCTTCTTGAAGGATCCCAGGGTGTCAGCTTCAACATGATTACTGGGGAGTTGGTTCCAGACCCTCACAAGTCTCTGTGTAAAAAAAAGGTGCTTCCTCTTTCGTGTTCTGAATGCTCCTTTATCTAATCTCCATTTGTGACCCCTGGTCCTTGTTTCTTTTCAGGTGAAAAAAAAAGTCCCTGGGTCGACATTGTCAATACCTTTTAGAATTTTGAACTTGAATCAGATCACTGGCGCAGTCTTCTTTGTTTCAAGACTGAACAGATTCAATTCTTTGAACCTGTCTGCATACAACATGCCTTTTAAACCCAGGATAATGCTGGTTGCTCTTCTTTGCACTCTTTCTAGAGCAGCAATATCCTTTTTTGTAACGAAGTGACCAGAACTGAACACAATATCTGATTTAAATTCAACACTTTCCACAATATATCCAAGCATCTTGTTGGCCTTTTTATACCTTCCCCAGATTGTCTAGAGGAAGACATTTCGAGTCAGCATAAACTAGTTCTTTTCATAGATTCCGTTTTCAAATTTCAGTATCTGCCATATGATATTTATAATGCACATTTCTATTGCCTGTGTGCAGTACCTTACACTTTCCTCCATTAAATGTAATTTGCCATGTGTCTGCCCAGTTTTGAATGCTGTCATTATTATTATTATTAGTTTATTTAGCAGGCACCTTTATCCAAGGCGACTTACAGAGACTAGGGGTTTGTGAACTATGCATCAGCTGCAGAGTCACTTAATTAAATCCCACCGAAAGCGGAGCACAAGGAGGTTAAGTGACTTGCTCATTGTCACCACAATGAGTCAGTAGTAGATTTAAAATTCTTCCCTGTGATTTACAATACCTTCATGTGTTTTGCCATACCTCTCTGTGCTTTTGCAATGTATCTCTGTGGATTACAATGCCTCCTTGTGCATTACCATACCTGTCTGTGCTTTTGCAATGTATGCCTGTGCCTTACAATGCTTCCCTGTGCTTTACCAGACCTCTCTGTGCTGAAAATGCTTCCCTGAGCTTTACCATACCTCTCTGTCCTTTACAATGCATCAATGTGTTTTGCCATATCTGTCTGTGCTTTACAATGCATCGATGTGTTTTGCCATATCTGTGAGTGCTATAACCATACCTATCTGAGCATTATAATGCTTGCTTGTGCTTTACCATACCTGTCTGTGCTTTACAATGTATCCTGTGCATTACAATGATTCCCTGAGCTTTCCCATACCTCTCTGTGATTTAAAATTCTTCCCTGTGATTAACAATACCTTCATGTGTTTTGCCATACCTGTCTGTGCATTAAAATGCTTCCCTGTGCTTTACCATACCTCCCTCTGGTTTACAATGCTTCCCTGTACTTTACAATGCTTCCCTATGCTTTACCAGACCTCTCTATGCTTTCAAATGTGCTTCACCATACCTGTCTGTGCTTTACAATGTATCCCTGGGCTTTACAATGTATCCCTGGGGGTTTACCATAACTTTCTCTGGTTTATATTGCTTCTCTGTGCTTTATTATGCCTCTCTGTACTTTACCATTCCTCTCTGTGATTTAAAATTCTTCCCTGTGATTTACAATACCTTCATGTGTTTTGCCATACCTCTCTGTGCTTTGCTATGTATCTCTGTGGATTACAATGCTTCCCTGTGCTTTACCACACCTATCTGTGCATTACAATGCTTCCCTGTGCTTTACCATACCTATCTGTGCATTACAATGCTTCCCTATGCTTTACCAGATCTCTCTGTGCTAGAAAATGCTTCCCTGAGCTTTACCATACGTGTCTTTGCTTTAGAATGCTTCTTTGTGCTTTACCATACTTCTCTGTGATTTAAAATTCTTCCCTGTGATTTACAATACCTTTATGTGTTTTGCCATACCTGTCTGTGCATTAAAATGCTTCCTGTGCTTTTACAATGCTTCACTATGCTTTACCAGACCTCTCTATGCTTTCAAATGTGCTTCACCATACCTGTCTGTGCTTTACAATGTATCCCTGGGCTTTATAATGTATCCCTGAGGTTTACCATAACTTTCTCTGGTTTATATTGCTTCTCTGTGCTTTATTATGCCTCTCTGTGCTTTACCATACCTCTCAGTGATTTACAATACTTCCCTATGCTTTACCAGACCTCTCTGTGCTTAACAATGCTTCCCTATGCTTTACCAGACCTCTGTGCTATAAACTGCTTCCCTGTGATTTACAATACCTATCTGTGATTTAAAATTCTTCCCTGTGATTTACAATACCATTTTTATGTGCTTTTCCATACCTCTCTGTCCTTTACAATGCATCAATGTGTTTTGCCATATCTGTCTGTGCTTTACAATGCATCGATGTGTTTTGCCATATCTGTCGGTTCTATAACCATACCAATCTGTGCATTACAATGCTTCCCTATGCTTTACCAGACCTCTCTGTGCTGGAAAATGCTTCCCTGAGCTTTACCATACCTCTCTGTCCTTTACAATGCATCAATGTGTTTTGCCATATCTGTCTGTGCTTTACAATGCATCGATGTGTTTTGCCATATCTGTGAGTGCTATAACCATACCTATCTGAGCATTATAATGCTTGCTTGTGCTTTACCATACCTGTCTGTGCTTTACAATGTATCCCTGTGCATTACAATGATTCCTGAGCTTTCCCATACCTCTCTGTGATTTAAATTCTTCCCTGTGATTAACAATACCTTCATGTGTTTTGCCATACCTGTCTGTGCATTAAAATGCTTCCCTGTGCTTTACCATACCTCCCTCTGGTTTACAATGCTTCCTGTACTTTTTACAATGCTTCCCCTATGCTTTACCAGACCTCTCTATGCTTTCAAATGTGCTTCACCATACCTGTCTGTGCTTTACAATGTATCCCTGGGCTTTATAATGTATCCCTGAGGTTTACCATAACTTTCTCTGGTTTATATTGCTTCTCTGTGCTTTATTATGCCTCTCTGTGCTTTACCATTCCTCTCTGTGATTTAAAATTCTTCCCTGTGATTTACAATACCTTCATGTGTTTTGCCATACCTCTCTGTGCTTTGCTATGTATCTCTGTGGATTACAATGCTTCCCTGTGCTTTACCACACCTATCTGTGCATTACAATGCTTCCCTGTGCTTTACCATACCTATCTGTGCATTACAATGCTTCCCTATGCTTTACCAGATCTCTCTGTGCTAGAAAATGCTTCCCTGAGCTTTACCATACGTGTCTTTGCTTTAGAATGCTTCTTTGTGCTTTACCATACTTCTCTGTGATTTAAAATTCTTCCCTGTGATTTACAATACCTTTATGTGTTTTGCCATACCTGTCTGTGCATTAAAATGCTTCCCTGTACTTTACAATGCTTCACTATGCTTTACCAGACCTCTCTATGCTTTCAAATGTGCTTCACCATACCTGTCTGTGCTTTACAATGTATCCCTGGGCTTTATAATGTATCCCTGAGGTTTACCATAACTTTCTCTGGTTTATATTGCTTCTCTGTGCTTTATTATGCCTCTCTGTGCTTTACCATACCTCTCAGTGATTTACAATACTTCCTATGCTTTACCAGACTCTCTGTGCTTAACAATGCTTCCCTATGCTTTACCCAGACCTCTCTGTGCTATAAACTGCTTCCCTGTGATTTACAATACCTATCTGTGATTTAAAATTCTTCCCTGTGATTTACAATACCTTTATGTGCTTTTCCATACCTCTCTGTCCTTTACAATGCATCAATGTGTTTTGCCATATCTGTCTGTGCTTTACAATGCATCGATGTGTTTTGCCATATCTGTCAGTTCTATAACCATACCAATCTGTGCATTACAATGCTTCCCTATGCTTTACCAGACCTCTCTGTGCTAGAAAATGCTTCCCCTGAGCTTTACCATACCTCTCTGTCCTTTACAATGCATCAATGTGTTTTGCCATATCTGTCTGTGCTTTACAATGCATCGATGTGTTTTGCCATATCTGTGAGGTGCTATAACCATACCTATCTGAGCATTATAATGCTTGCTTGTGCTTTACCATACCTGTCTGTGCTTTTACAATGTATCCCTGTGCATTACAATGATTCCTGGGCTTTCCCATACCTCTCTGTGATTTAAAATTCTTCCCTGTGATTAACAATACCTTCATGTGTTTTGCCATACCTGTCTGTGCATTAAAATGCTTCCCTGTGCTTTACCATACCTCCCTCTGGTTTACAATGCTTCCCTGTACTTTACAATGCTTCCCTATGCTTTACCAGACCTCTCTATGCTTTCAAATGTGCTTCACCATACCTGTCTGTGCTTTTACAATGTATCCCTGGGCTTTATAATGTATCCCTGAGGTTTACCATAACTTTCTCTGGTTTATATTGCTTCTCTGTGCTTTATTATGCCTCTCTGTACTTTACCATTCCTCTCTGTGATTTAAAATTCTTCCCTGTGATTTACAATACCTTCATGTGTTTTGCCATACCTCTCTGTGCTTTGCTATGTATCTCTGTGGATTACAATGCTTCCTGTGCTTTACCACACCTATCTGTGCATTACAATGCTTCCCTGTGCTTTACCATACCTATCTGTGCATTACAATGCTTCCCTATGCTTTACCAGATCTCTCTGTGCTAGAAAATGCTTCCCTGAGCTTTACCATACGTGTCTTTGCTTTAGAATGCTTCTTTGTGCTTTACCATACTTCTCTGTGATTTAAAATTCTTCCCTGTGATTTACAATACCTTTATGTGTTTTGCCATACCTGTCTGTGCATTAAAATGCTTCCCTGTACTTTACAATGCTTCACTATGCTTTACCAGACCTCTCTATGCTTTCAAATGTGCTTCACCATACCTGTCTGTGCTTTTACAATGTATCCCTGGGCTTTAATGTATCCCTGAGGTTTACCATAACTTTCTCTGGTTTATATTGCTTCTCTGTGCTTTATTATGCCTCTCTGTGCTTTACCATACCTCTCAGTGATTTACAATACTTCCCTATGCTTTACCAGACCTCTCTGTGCTTAACAATGCTTCCCTATATGCTTTACCAGACCTCTCTGTGCTATAAACTGCTTCCCTGTGATTTACAATACCTATCTGTGATTTAAAATTCTTCCTGTGATTTACAATACCTTTTATGTGCTTTTCCATACCTCTCTGTCCTTTACAATGCATCAATGTGTTTTGCCATATCTGTCTGTGCTTTACAATGCATCGATGTGTTTTGCCATATCTGTCAGTTCTATAACCATACCAATCTGTGCATTACAATGCTTCCCTATGCTTTACCAGACCTCTCTGTGCTAGAAAATGCTTCCCTGAGCTTTACCATACCTCTCTGTCCTTTACAATGCATCAATGTGTTTTGCCATATCTGTCTGTGCTTTACAATGCATCGATGTGTTTTGCCATATCTGTGAGTGCTATAACCATACCTATCTGAGCATTATAATGCTTGCTTGTGCTTTACCATACCTGTCTGTGCTTTACAATGTATCCTGTGCATTACAATGATTCCCTGAGCTTTCCCATACCTCTCTGTGATTTAAAATTCTTCCCTGTGATTAACAATACCTTCATGTGTTTTGCCATACCTGTCTGTGCATTAAAATGCTTCCCTGTGCTTTACCATACCTCCCTCTGGTTTACAATGCTTCCCTGTACTTTACAATGCTTCCCTGTGCTTTACCAGACCTCTCTATGCTTTCAAATGTGCTTCACCATACCTGTCTGTGCTTTACAATGTATCCCTGGGCTTTATAATGTATCCCTGAGGTTTACCATAACTTTCTCTGGTTTATATTGCTTCTCTGTGCTTTATTATGCCTCTCTGTACTTTACCATTCCTCTCTGTGATTTAAAATTCTTCCCTGTGATTTACAATACCTTCATGTGTTTTGCCATACCTCTCTGTGCTTTGCTATGTATCTCTGTGGATTACAATGCTTCCCTGTGCTTTACCACACCTATCTGTGCATTACAATGCTTCCCTGTGCTTTACCATACCTATCTGTGCATTACAATGCTTCCCTATGCTTTACCAGATCTCTCTGTGCTAGAAAATGCTTCCCTGAGCTTTTACCATACGTGTCTTTGCTTTAGAATGCTTCTTTGTGCTTTACCATACTTCTCTGTGATTTAAAATTCTTCCCTGTGATTTACAATACCTTTGTGTGTTTTGCCATACCTGTCTGTGCATTAAAATGCTTCCCTGTGCTTTACAATGCTTCACTATGCTTTACCAGACCTCTCTATGCTTTCAAATGTGCTTCACCATACCTGTCTGTATTTTACAATGTATCCCTGGCTTTATAATGTATCCCTGGGGTTTACCATAACTTTCTCTGGTTTATATTGCTTCTCTGTGCTTTTTATGCCTCTCTCTGTGCTTTACCATACCTCTCAGTGATTTACAATACTTCCCTATGCTTTACCAGACCTCTCTGTGCTTAACAATGCTTCCCTATGCTTTACCAGACCTCTCTGTGCTATAAACTGCTTCCCTGTGATTTACAATACCTATCTGTGATTTAAAATTCTTCCCTGTGATTTACAATACCTTTATGTGCTTTTCCATACCTCTCTGTCCTTTACAATGCATCAATGTGTTTTGCCATATCTGTCTGTGCTTTACAATGCATCGATGTGTTTTGCCATATCTGTCGGTTCTATAACCATACCAATCTGTGCATTACAATGCTTCCCTATGCTTTACCAGACCTCTCTGTGCTGAAAATGCTTCCCTGAGCTTTACCATACCTCTCTGTCCTTTTACAATGCATCAATGTGTTTTTGCCATATCTGTCTGTGCTTTACAATGCATCGATGTGTTTTGCCATATCTGTGGGTGCTATAACCATACCTATCTGAGCATTATAATGCTTGCTTGTGCTTTTACCATACCTGTCTGTGCTTTACAATGTATCCCTGTGCATTACAATGATTCCCTGAGCTTTCCCATACCTCTCTGTGATTTAAAATTCTTCCCTGTGATTAACAATACCTTCATGTGTTTTGCCATACCTGTCTGTGCATTAAAATGCTTCCTGTGCTTTACCATACCTCCCTCTGGTTTACAATGCTTCCCTGTACTTTTACAATGCTTCCTATGCTTTACCAGACCTCTCTATGCTTTCAAATGTGCTTCTTCACCATACCTGTCTGTGCTTTACAATGTATCCTGGGCTTTATAATGTATCCCTGAGGTTTACCATAACTTTCTCTGGTTTATATTGCTTCTCTGTGCTTTATTATGCCTCTCTGTACTTTACCATTCCTCTCTGTGATTTAAAATTCTTCCCTGTGATTTACAATACCTTCATGTGTTTTGCCATACCTCTCTGTGCTTTGCTATGTATCTCTGTGGATTACAATGCTTCCCTGTGCTTTACCACACCTATCTGTGCATTACAATGCTTCCCTGTGCTTTACCATACCTATCTGTGCATTACAATGCTTCCCTATGCTTTACCAGATCTCTCTGTGCTAGAAAATGCTTCCCTGAGCTTTACCATACGTGTCTTTGCTTTAGAATGCTGTTTTTTTGCTTTACCATACTTCTCTGTGATTTAAAATTCTTCCCTGTGATTTACAATACCTTTATGTGTTTTGCCATACCTGTCTGTGCATTAAAATGCTTCCCTGTACTTTACAATGCTTCACTATGCTTTACCAGACCTCTCATGCTTTCAAATGTGCTTCACCATACCTGTCTGTGCTTTACAATGTATCCCTGGGCTTTTTATAATGTATCCCTGGGTTTACCATAACTTTCTCTGGTTTTATATTGCTTCTCTGTGCTTTATTATGCCTCTCTGTGCTTTACCATACCTCTCAGTGATTTACAATACTTCCCTATGCTTTACCAGACCTCTCTGTGTAACAATGCTTCCCTATGCTTTACCAGACCTCTCTGTGCTATAAACTGCTTCCCTGTGATTTACAATACCTATCTGTGATTTAAAATTCTTCCCTGTGATTTACAATACCTTTATGTGCTTTTCCATACCTCTCTGTCCTTTACAATGCATCAATGTGTTTTGCCATATCTGTCTGTGCTTTACAATGCATCGATGTGTTTTTGCCATATCTGTCAGTTCTATAACCATACCAATCTGTGCATTACAATGCTTCCCTATGCTTTACCAGACCTCTCTGTGCTAGAAAATGCTTCCCTGAGCTTTACCATACCTCTCTGTCCTTTACAATGCATCAATGTGTTTTGCCATATCTGTCTGTGCTTTACAATGCATCGATGTGTTTTGCCATATCTGTGAGTGCTATAACCATACCTATCTGAGCATTATAATGCTTGCTTGTTTTTTACCATACCTGTCTGTGCTTTACAATGTATCCTGTGCATTACAATGATTCCCTGAGCTTTCCCATACCTCTCTGTGATTTAAAATTCTTCCCTGTGATTAACAATACCTTCATGTGTTTTGCCATACCTGTCTGTGCATTAAATGCTTCCCTGTGCTTTACCATACCTCCCTCTGGTTTACAATGCTTCCCTGTACTTTACAATGCTTCCTATGCTTTACCAGACCTCTCTATGCTTTCAAATGTGCTTCACCATACCTGTCTGTGCTTTACAATGTATCCCTGGGCTTTATAATGTATCCCTGGGGTTTACCATAACTTTCTCTGGTTTATATTGCTTCTCTGTGCTTTATTATGCCTCTCTGTACTTTACCATTCCTCTCTGTGATTTAAAATTCTTCCCTGTGATTTACAATACCTTCATGTTTTTTTGCCATACCTCTCTGTGCTTTGCTATGTATCTCTGTGGATTACAATGCTTCCCTGTGCTTTTTTACCACACCTATCTGTGCATTACAATGCTTCCTGTGCTTTTACCATACCTATCTGTGCATTACAATGCTTCCCTATGCTTTATGGATCTCTCTGTGCTAGAAAATGCTTCCCTGAGCTTTACCATACGTGTCTTTGCTTTAGAATGCTTCTTTGTGCTTTACCATACTTCTCTGTGATTTAAAATTCTTCCTGTGATTTACAATACCTTTATGTGTTTTGCCATACCTGTCTGTGCATTAAAATGCTTCCCTGTACTTCACAATGCTTCACTATGCTTTACCAGACCTCTCTATGCTTTCAAATGTGCTTCACCATACCTGTCTGTGCTTTACAATGTATCCCTGGGCTTTATAATGTATCCCTGGGGTTTACCATAACTTTCTCTGGTTTATGTTGCTTCTCTGTGCTTTATTATGCCTCTCTGTTTTTACCATACCTCTCAGTGATTTACAATACTTCCCTATGCTTTACCAGACCTCTCTGTGTAACAATGCTTCCCTATGCTTTACCAGACCTCTCTGTGCTATAAACTGCTTCCCTGTGATTTACAATACCTATCTGTGATTTAAAATTCTTCCCTGTGATTTACAATACCTTTATGTGCTTTTCCATACCTCTCTGTCCTTTTACAATGCATCAATGTGTTTTTTGCCATATCTGTCTGTGCTTTACAATGCATCGATGTGTTTTGCCATATCTGTCAGTTCTATAACCATACCAATCTGTGCATTACAATGCTTCCCTATGCTTTACCAGACCTCTCTGTGCTAGAAAATGCTTCCCTAGGCTTTACCATACCTCTCTGTCCTTTACAATGCATCAATGTGTTTTGCCATATCTGTCTGTGCTTTTACAATGCATCGATGTGTTTTCCCCATATCTGTGAGTGCTATAACCATACCTATCTGAGCATTATAATATTTGCTTGTGCTTTACCATACCTGTCTGTGCTTTACAATGTGTCCCTGTGCATTACAATGATTCCTGAGCTTTTCCCATACCTCTCTGTGATTTAAAATTCTTCCCTGTGATTAACAATACCTTCATGTGTTTTGCCATACCTGTCTGTGCATTAAAATGCTTCCCCTGTGTTTTGCCATACCTCCCTCTGGTTTACAATGCTTCCCTGTACTTTACAATGCTTCCCTGTGCTGCCTTGGACCTCTCTATGCTTTCAAATGTGCTTCACCATACCTGTCTGTGCTTTACAAATGTATCCCTGGGCTTTATAATGTATCCCTGGGGTTTACCATAACTTTCTCTGGTTTATATTGCTTCTCTGTGCTTTATTATGCCTCTCTGTGCTTTACCATTCCTCTCTGTGATTTAAAATTCTTCCCTGTGATTTACAATACCTTCATGTGTTTTGCCATACCTCTCTGTGCTTTGCTATGTATCTCTGTGGATTACAATGATGCTTCCCTGTGCTTTACCACACCTATCTGTGCATTACAATGCTTCCTGTGCTTTACCATACCTATCTGTGCATTACAATGCTTCCTATGCTTTACCGGATCTCTCTGTGCTAGAAAATGCTTCCCTGAGCTTTACCATACGTGTCTTTTGCTTTAGAATGCTTCTTTGTGCTTTACCATACTTCTCTGTGATTTAAAATTCTTCCCTGTGATTTACAATACCTTTATGTGTTTTGCCATACCTGTCTGTGCATTAAAAATGCTTCCCTGTACTTTACAATGCTTCACTATGCTTTACTGGACCTCTCTATGCTTTCAAATGTGCTTCACCATACCTGTCTGTGCTTTACAATGTATCCTGGGCTTTATAATGTATCCCTGAGGGTTTACCATAACTTTCTCTGGTTTATATTGCTTCTCTGTGCTTTATTATGCCTCTCTGTGCTTTACCATACCTCTCAGTGATTTACAATACTTCCTATGCTTTACCAGACCTCTCTGTGCTTAACAATGCTTCCTATGCTTTACCAGACCTCTCTGTGCTATAAACTGCTTCCCTGTGATTTACAATACCTATCTGTGATTTAAAAATTCTTCCCTGTGATTTACAATACCTTTATGTGCTTTTCCATACCTCTCTGTCCTTTACAATGCATCAATGTGTTTTGCCATATCTGTCTGTGCTTTTACAATGCATCGATGTGTTTTGCCATATCTGTCAGTTCTATAACCATACCAATCTGTGCATTACAATGCTTCCCTATGCTTTACCAGACCTCTCTGTGCTGAAAATGCTTCCCTGGGCTTTACCATACCTCTCTGTCCTTTACAATGCATCAATGTGTTTTGCCATATCTGTCTGTGCTTTACAATGCATCGATGTGTTTTGCCATATCTGTGAGTGCTATAACCATACCTATCTGAGCATTATAATGCTTGCTTGTGCTTTACCATACCTGTCTGTGCTTTACAATGTATCCCTGTGCATTACAATGAGTTCCCTGGGCTTTTCCCATACCTCTCTGTGATTTAAAATTCTTCCCTGTGATTAACAATACCTTCATGTGTTTTTTGCCATACCTGTCTGTGCATTAAAATGCTTCCCTGTGCTTTACCATACCTCCCTCTGGTTTACAATGCCTTTCCTGTGCTTTACAATGCTTCCCTATGCTTTACCAGACCTCTCTATGCTTTCAAATGTGCTTCACCATACCTGTCTGTGCTTTACAATGTATCCCTGGGCTTTATAATGTATCCCTGAGGTTTACCATAACTTTCTCTGGTTTATATTGCTTCTCTGTGCTTTATTATGCCTCTCTGTGCTTTACCATTCCTCTCTGTGATTTAAAATTCTTCCCTGTGATTTACAATACCTTCATGTGTTTTGCCATACCTCTCTGTGCTTTGCAATGTATCTCTGTGGATTACAATGCTTCCTGTGCTTTACCACACCCTATCTGTGCATTACAATGCTTCCCTGTGCTTTACCATACCTATCTGTGCATTACAATGCTTCCCTATGCTTTACCAGATCTCTCTGTGCTAGAAAATGCTTCCCTGAGCTTTTACCATGCGGTGTCTTTGCTTTAGAATGCTTCTTTGTGCTTTACCATACTTCTCTGTGATTTAAAATTCTTCCTGTGATTTACAATACCTTTATGTGTTTTGCCATACCTGTCTGTGCATTAAAATGCTTCCCTGTACTTTACAATGCTTCACTATGCTTTACCAGACCTCTCTAATGCTTTCAAATGTGCTTCACCATACCTGTCTGTGCTTTACAATGTATCCCTGGGCTTTTATAATGTATCCCTGGGGTTTACCATAACTTTCTCTGGTTTATATTGCTTCTCTGTGCTTTATTATGCCTCTCTGTGCTTTACCATACCTCTCAGTGATTTACAATACTTCCCTATGCTTTACCAGACCTCTCTGTGCTTAACAATGCTTCCTATGCTTTTACCAGACCTCTCTGTGCTATAAACTGCTTCCCTGTGATTTACAATACCTATCTGTGATTTAAAATTCTTCCTGTGATTTACAATACCTTTATGTGCTTTTCCATACCTCTCTGTTTTTACAATGCATCAATGTGTTTTGCCATATCTGTGCTTTTTACAATGCATCGATGTGTTTTGCCATCTGTCAGTTCTATAACCATACCTATCTGTGCATTACAATGCTTCCCTGTGCTTTACCATACCTATCTGTGCATTACAATGCTTCCCTGTGCTTTACCATACCTATCTGTGCATTACAATGCTTCCTGTGCTTAGCACTATCTCTTGCCTTTACAATGATTTACCATACCTAACTGTGCTCTACAATGCCCTCTATGCTTACCTTTGTGCTTAATGCCTCTGAGCTTTAAAATACTTCCTGTGGTTTGCCATATCACTCTGCGCATTACCATACCGATCTGTGCTGTAGTATGCTTTGCTGTGCTTTTACCATACCTATCTGTGCTTTACAATATTTCCCTGTGCTCTACAATGGTTCACTGTGCTTTTACAATACACCTTTGGTTAAGTGACTTGCTCATTGTCACACAATGAGTCAGTAGTTGAGGTGGGATTTGAACCAGGGACCTCCTGGTTACCAGCTCTTTTCTTTAACCACTGGACCACACAGCCTCTAGATCATTTTGAATGACCTTTGCTGCTGCAGCAGTCTTTGCCACTCCTCCTACTTTTGTGTCGTCTGCAAATTTAACAAGTTTGCTTACTATACCAGAATCTAAATCATTAATGTAGATTAGGAATAGCAGTGGACCTAATACTGATCCCTGTGGTATACCACTAGTTACCTCGCTCCATTTTGAGGTTTCTCCTCTAATCAGTACTTTGTTTTCTATATATTAACCACTCCCTAATCCATGTGCATGCATTTCCTTGAATCCCTACTGCGTTCAGTTTGAGAATTAATCTTATGCGAAACTTTGTCAAAAGCTTTTTGGAAATCTAAATAAACCATGTCATATGCTTTGCAATTATCCATTGTCGATGTTGCATCCTCAAAAATGTATCCCTGTGCTTTACCATACCTGTCTGTGCTTTACAATGTATGCCTGTGCTTTACCAGACCTCTCTGTGCTGCACCATAAATTTGCTTGATTTGTCGTCCATTTCTGGTATTTTATCTCTAATGTTGAAAACTAGATTTTAGCAACCCAAAACAATGTAGCACTGAGTTTGTCCCATCTGCTACGCTCAGTACAGCAGGTCACAAAAAAACCTGATTAAAACCGCTTTACAGTATGTATTATTTATTTTTTTAAATTATATTTCACTGAGGTTTTTTTTTTTGCCTAAGTGCTTAGAAATACAAAAACGCCCATCTACAAAAGAAAGATCGTGGTTTGCGTCACTTGCGTTGTGCAGTAGTTCGAGGTTTCTTTCCTCTGAAAAAAAAGTGTCGATTTTTCACTCTTGCTATCTGGTCACCCTAGGTCAGCATGGCTAAATAAATATGCACACAGGTTTAAGAGTTTAGTTCAGTAGAAGGCTCAGTGAACATTATTAAGACAACTAGCCGAATGGTGACAAATAGCTTAAAATCGCTGTGGTTTGAAGTGCGAGTTTCTGGAGTGTCATGACTTTATAACTGCAAGCCCGGCGCCTTTATCCTGTGTAAGGTGAAGAGGAGACGAGAGGATACTAACTAGGCCATGGTGCGTAACTGGCGTACTTTCATTGTATTTAGTAATGCTTAAAATGTAAGATTGTGTTCTCCTGGTTCGGCGACACTGCCTATTTGACTTTTTTTAAAATGCATTCACTCTTGAATATATGCAAGTACATTTATTTTCTGTATACTTAAAACATTTTTTAAACGGTTTTACATCTGAGGTATATAGTGGTTGGGAGTGTTCCGTGACAGTTTTCCATCTTAAATATTTTGGGTACTGAAAAATGAGTGTTTTGAATGTGTACTGTAGCAATGGCGGGCATTGGCGGAATTAAAGTTGCTTTCAGCTTGCAATTTACCGTGAAATAAATAGGCATTTGATTTCTTACAGAATTTCACACTATGAATTCATACTTTTATCAGCGCTGTGCATTTGGTTACTATGGCAACGCAGTCAAACATATTGACTTTATCATGATTGGTGTTCGAAGGTCATGCTACAAATGACCTAGCAAGGGACTTTTTTTTTGACCTGCAAAATGAAACAAGGACCAGGGGTCACAAATGGAGATTAGATAAAATGGGCATTCAGAACAGAAAGTAGGTGGCACTTTTCTACACAGAGAATTGAGGGTCTAGAATCAACTCCCCGGTAATGTTGTTGAAGCTGACACCCCTGGGATCCTTCAAAAAAGCTGCTTGATGAGATTCTGGGATCAATAAGCTACTAACAACCAAACGAGCAAGATGGGCTGAATGGCCTCCTCTCGTTTGTAAACTTTATTATGTTTTTAAGTCAGTGGCATGTATCATGTTACAATATTAATAATTTGAAGGTAAGGTTTGCTGTTAACTTCTCCCGTATATAAGAGTTAATTTCAAAGGGCAGCAAATATGGAAATTGCACGTTCCTTTTCATTAGCGTGTCAACAATTTAAAAGGTTTATAAAACTTGAAAATGTTGCTGAATGTGTCATAAGGCTGTTTAAAAAAATATATATATTTTTGTCCGCTTTGTTACGTTTTTTGCAGCCAGCAAAATCTTTGTTTAGCTGTACCTGAGAGAATGCAGTGAAAGCGAAAGCAGCCATATTTAGCTGGAAACAAAGGTATTCTCAGCACAGCTAAGATTTTAATTTTTGGTTTTGAAGGCAGCAGGAGCTTAGCATGATTTTAATTTTTGCTTTACATACGCCCTTATGCAGGGCGACTTTGGGTAACAAGTTATCACAATATAGGAAAGTGATTACAATGCAAAAAAAAAAAAAAAAAAACAATACAGTTTTGTTTGGGGATTTTTTGTTTCTGTTTTCACTTTGTCAAATAAACGGTTTTTGCAGTTATTGTGCACAGTGTGTTTGTGTTTGTAGGTTGTATGCATGTGTGCTTTTTGTATTTGTAGTGTATATGTGCAACTACTGTTACAAACTGCAAAGATATTCGCCTTGCTTCTTTCGGCACCATACATTTTCAGTCTTGGCTACTTTGCTCGGTTTTAATAGTTTTTAATTGATTTAAATCATGTTTGTAATGTAAACTATTTCCTGTGACGTCAGACCTTAGGTACCTATTGACTGTAATAAAACAAATACATTCTCAACTTCACAATGTGTCCACAAGTGTTCAACAGTCCAGACCTACAGTTTCCAGTCGCCAAGCAAGCAAAGAAAATAAGTGACAATACATAAACGTATCCAGTGTTTAAACGTTCTGCACGTCCATGGCATTCTAATGTTCAGTTAATAAACTGTAAATATTTGTGTAGTATAATATACTTACAGCTGTCCTGCAAGTTCTCTTCAGAGTTGCTGGTTCTTGGATTTGCAATTGCCGCTTTCACCCTGATCCTGACACAATCTTTCTTTCATTCTTTGGACTTGAGACTCATGCAGTGCATCCTACAAGGAAGGAACACATACGTCAAATGCAATAGAGTATAAAACCAGTATGTTCTGATGTGCAAATATTAGAACTTTATAGGGGTATGCTACTCAAAATTGAAAAGTATGCATTGTCACAATGCATTTCTGATAACAATGTTGTTCTTCATTTCTGTTTAAAAACTTTCATGAACTGAATTAAAATAGAAATGTATTGCAAATGAAGTACCTGTGGCACAATAACCCTCTCTGGCCTGGGCGATTTTGAACGTATCACAGTCTGAGGCAAACAGATTATCTAGACCCAAGGAGGTGACAAAACAAAAAATAGGAGGGGAGTTCGACTCCTACCGCCACCCTCCAGGCCAGATAGGGTTAAGATATTGCTCTATCCCATTTTTTGGAAGAAATCTGCATAATTTGAATAGATTTTGAGAGGGTGTTGACTAGAAATTAGGATATCAGTGTTTTATTTTTTATATAACTGACTATAACTGATAGGTGTTACAGAAACTTGGTTGTCTGGAGAGTGATGGAGACGAATATAATATTAGTGGGTACACGCTGTATAGGAAAGACAGGCAGGAGGACAGAAGAGGAGGAGGGGTAGCTATACATAAGAAATAGCCTTGAAGCCCAGGAGTTAAATCAGGACAAAGAAAACAATGCAGAATCAATATGGGTCAGTATAATGGACACAAATTCAAAGGGCATAATAATATGATCATGGTATAGAACCGCCAAATTCAGGCGTTGAGCAAAATAATTTGTTATACAATGACATTGAAATGCGTGTGGAAAAGGAGAAGCCATACTAATGGGGATTTCAAGTTCCCCCATATAAAATGGGAAAACCCGATGGGGGGGACACTGACGGACAAAATTGAAATGGTGGAAATGACAAATGACTGCTTCCTAACGCAATTTGTCAAGGCACCAACTTGAAGGAGGCATGCCTTGATTTAGTCTTTTCAAATAATGAAGACAGAATAACTAAAACAGAGGTCAGGCGCCATTGGCAAACTCAGACCACAACATGGTCTCATTTGAAGTATTTTTTAAAACCAAAAAAAGTAATGACTAAAGCTAAGGTTTACAATTTTAGAAAAGCAAACTATGAAGATATGAAACAGAGACTAACAGAAGCAGATTGGTAAAAAATAGAGAAAACATCCAAAAAAAGGATGGCTGTTTTTTAAAAACGTAGTACTAGAGGCATAAAACAATTACATCCCAAAAGTAGACAAATCTAAATCTAAAACAAAATGGCCAAAATGGTTTAATAGATCAATTAAAAAAATATTCAGTAGAAAAAGGCACTTTACAGAGCGTTTAAAAGGGACCAAAAACAAAAAGTACACAGAAAGAGTACTTGGAACTGCAAACACAAGTCAAAAGGAAGTTAGAAAGGCCAGAGAGAGATAGAAATCAATATTGCTAAGGGGCTAAAACCAATTCAAAATGTTTTCCAATATTATAACAGCAAGGGAACATTCAAAAGAGGAGGTTAAATGTCTAAGAGACACAAATGGCAAAATCATAGATGAAGAAAAAAAATAGCAAATATATTAAATGATTACTTTTCACCCGTTTTTTTACAAGGAGGACACGGACAACATGCCCGACATGTCAACCTGTTCCTATCAATTTTAAATAACTTTAGCTTAACAGAGGCAGAAGTGTTAAAGGGACTAGGGGCTCTTAAAATAAACAAATCCCTGGGCCAGATGAGATCCTCCCAATAGTACTCAAAGAAATGAAAAGTTATTTACAAACCGCTAACCAAGATCATGCAACAGTCTCTTGACACAGGGGTTGTACCGACAGACTGGAAAACAGCAAAGCGTAATACCGATCCACAAAAGGTAGACAAAAACCGAACCAGGTAACTACAGACCAATAAGCCTGACTTCTATTATATGTAAACTTATGGAAACTATAATAAGATCAAAATGGAAAATTACCTATATGGTAACAATATCCTGGGAGACAGCCAGCATGGTTTTAGGAAAAGGAGATCGTGTCTAACTAACCTACTTGACTTTTTTGAGGATGCAACATTGACAATGGATAACTGCAAAGCATACGACATGGTTTATTTAGATTTCCAGAAAGCTTTTGACAAAGTCCGGCACAAAAGATTAATTCTCAAACTGAACGCAGTAGGGATTCAAGGAAATGCATGCACATGGATTAGGGAGTGGTTAACAGGTAGAAAACAGAAAGTACTGATTAGAGGGAGAAACCTCAAAATGGAGTGAGGTGTCCAGTGGTGTACCACAGGGATCAGTATTAGGTCCTCTGCTATTCCTAATCTACATTAATGATTTAGACTCTGGTATAGTAAAGCAAACTCGTTTAAATTTGCAGATGACACAAAAAATAGGAGGGTGGCAAACACTGTTGAAGCAGCAAGGTCATTCAAAATGATCTAGACAGCATTCAGAATTGGGCAGACACATGGCAAATGAAATTTAATAGAGGAAAGTGTAAAGTATTGCATGCGGGCAATAAAAATGTGCATTATAAATATCATATGGGAGATAGTGAAATTGAAGAAGGGAACTATGAAAAAGACCTGAGTTTATGTTGACTCAGAAATGTCTTCATCTAGACAATGTGGGGAAGCTATAAAAAAGGCTAACAAGATGCTCGGATATATTGTGAGAAGTGTTGAATTTAAATCAAGGGAAGTAATGTTAAAACTCTACAATGCATTAGTAAGACCTCACCTAGAATATTGTGTTCAGTTCTGGTCACCTCGTTACAAAAGGATATTGCTGCTCTAGAAAAGTGCAAAGAAGAGCAACCAGAATTATCCCGGTTTAAAAAAGGCATGTCATATGCAGACAGGCTAAAAGAATTGAATCTATTCAGTCTTGAACAAAGAAGACTACGTGGCGATCTGATTCAAACATTCAAAATCCTAAAGGTATAGACAATGTCAACCCTGGGGACTTCTTTGACCTGAAAAAAGAAACAAGGACCAGGGGTCACAAATGGAGATTAGATAAAGGGGCATTCAGAACATAAAATAGGAGGCACTTTTTTTACACCGAGAATTGTGAGGGTCTGGAACCAACTCCCCAGTAATGTTGTTGAAGCTGACACACTGGGATCCTTCAAGAAGCTGCTTGATGAGATTCTGGGATCAATAAGCTACTAACAACCAAACGAGGCAAGATGGGCTGAATGGCCTCCTCTAGTTTGTAAACTTTCTTATGTTCTTATGTTCTTATGTTCTAATACTGATCCCTGTGGTACACCACTGGTTACCTCAACTCCATTTTGAGGTTTCTCCTATAATCAGTACTTTGTTTGCTACATATTAACCACTCCCTAATCCATGTGCATGCATTTCCTTGAATCCCTACTGCGTTCAGTTTGAGAATTAATCTTATGCGAAACTTTTTTCAAAAGCTTTTGGAAATCTAAATAAACCATGTCATATGCTTTGCAATTATCCATTGTCGATGTTGCATCCTCAAAAATGTATCCCTGTGCTTTACCATAATTCGTTGTGCTTTCAATGCTTTGCCTGACCTCTGTGCTTTTAAAATGCTTCCCAGTGCTTTACCATACCTGTCTGTGCTTTTATTATTATTCTTAGTTTATTTAGCAGGCCTTTATCCAAGGCGACTTACAGCGACTAAAGGGTGTGTGAATTATGCATCAGCTGCAGAGTCACTTACAACTATGTCTCACCCGAAGACAGAGCACAAGGAGGTTAAGTGACTTGCTTAGGGTCACACAATGAGTCAGTGGCTGAGGTGGGATTTGAACCAGGGACCTCCTGGATACCAGCCCCTTTTCTTAACCACTGGAGCACACAGCCTCCAACAGTGCTTTACAATGTATCCTGTGCTTTACCATAACTCTCTGTGCTTTACAATGCTTCCCTGTGTTTTACTAGACCTCTCTGTGCTTCACCATAATTTGCTTGATTTGTGGGTCCATTTCTGGTATTTTTATGTCTAATGCTGAAAACTAGATTTTAGCAAACCAAAAACAATGCAGCACTAACTTTGTCCCATCTACTACGCTCAGTACAGCAGGTCACAAAAAAAAGCCAGGACAGATGCACTGATAGGCTGATTAAAACCGCTTTAGGTATGTATTATTTGTTTTAAAATAATATTTCACTGAGTTTTTTTTTGCCGAAGTGCTTAGAAATACAAAAAACGCCCATCTACAAAAGAAAGATGCGTAGTTTGCGTCGCTTGCGTTGTGCAGTAGTTCAGGAGGTTTCTTTCCTCCCTCACCAACTGAAAAAGTGTCCGATTTTTCACTCTTGCTATCTGGTCACCCTAGGTCAGCATGGCTAAATAATTATGCACACAGGTTTAAGAGTTTAGTTTAGTAGAAAGGCTCAAGTGAACAGAATTAAGACAGCTAGTCGAATGCTGACAAATAACTAAAAATCGCTGTGGTTTGAAGAGGTATGTGCGAGTTTCTGGAGTGTCATGACTTTATAACTGCAAGCCCTGGACGCTTTATCCTGTGTAAGGTGAAGAGGAGACGAGAGGATACTAAGTAGGCAATGGTAAGTGACTGACAGACTTTCATTGTATTTAGTAATGCTTAAAATGTAAGATTGTGTTCTACTGGTTGGTTGACGCTGCCTATTTGACTTTTTAAAATGCATTCACTGCGAATATATGCAAGTACATTTATTTTCTGAATACTTAAAACATTTAAACGGTTTACATGCGAGGGTATATAGTGGTTGGGGTGTTCCGTTGACAGTTTTCCATCTTAAATATTTTGGGTACTGAAAAAATGAGTGTTTTAAGAACATAAGAACATAAAAAGTTTACAAACGAGGAGGAGGCCATTCAGCCCATCTTGCTGGTTTGGTTGTTAGTAGCTTATTGATCCCAGAATCTCATCAAGCAGCTTCTTGAAGGATCCCAGGGTGTCAGCTTCAACAACATTACTGGGAGTTGGTTCCAGACCCTCACAATTCTCTGTGTAAAAAAAAGTGCCTCCTATTTTTCTGTTTGTAACGAGGTGACCAGAACTGAACACAATATTCTAGGTGAGGTCTTACTAATGCATTGTAGAGTTTTAGCATTACTTCCCTTGATTTAAATTCAACACTTCTCACAATATATCCAAGCATCTTGTTAGCTTCTTTTATAGCTTCCCACATTGTCTAGGAGCGAAGACATTTCTGAGTCAACATAAACTCCAGGGTCTTTTTTTTCATAGTTCCTCTACTCACCATTCCATATGATATTTGAGTAATGAACATTTTATTGCCCGCATGCAATACTTTAGACTTTTCTATTAAATTTCATTTGCCATGTGTCTGCCCAATTTGAATGCTGTCTAGATCATTTTGAATGACCTTTGCTGTTTCCAACAGTGTCTGCTACTCCTATTTTTGTGTCGCCTGGCAATTAACAGTTTGCTTTACTAGAATATCTAAAACCATTAATGTAGATTAGGAATAGCAGAGATCCATCACTGATCCCTGTGGTACACCACTGGTTACCTCACCCATCTTCGAGGTTTCTCCTCTAATCCAGTACGGTTTTCTACCCGTTAACCTACCCCTAATCCAGCACATGCATGTAAATCTCTTGAATCCCTACTACGCTCATTTGAGAATTAATCTTTTGCGCGGACTTTGTCAAAAGTTTGGAAATCTAAATAGACCATGTCGTATGCTTTGTATTGTCCATTTTCACGTTGGCATCCGGTGTCAAGTAGGTTAGTTAGACATGACTCTTTCCGTTAAACCATGCTGGTTGCCCAGGATA
>JAHFZB010000617.1:0-35479 GCA_036884735.1 Huso huso
AAGACCTGTGGGAGTTTATAAGTGTTGACTCAGAAAATGTCTTCATCTAGACAATGTGGGGAAGTTTTCTATAAAAAAAGGCCAAGAAGATGCCTGTGATATAATAGAGAAGTGTTGAACTTAAATCAATGGAAGTAATGTTAAATCTCTTTTATAAATGCATTAGTAAGACCTCACCGCGAATACTGTATGTTCAGTTCTGGTCACCATTACAAAAGGATATTAAGTTGCTCTAGGGAAGAGTGCAAAGAATAGAACAAACAGAATTATCCTGGTTTAAAAGGGGTACGTCGTGATGCAGTGACAGGCTAAAGAACTGAATCTATCTCACCTTGAACAAAGAAGACTACGCCGGGTGATCTGATTCGCTTAAGCATTCAAGATCCTAAAGGTACAACAATGTCGCACCCAGGGACTTTTCACCTGAAATAAGAAACAAGTACCAGGTATCAGCACATGGAGATTTAGATAAAGGGGCATCAGAAAAATAGAGGCACTTTTTACACAGAGAATTGTGAGGGTTTACAGTAATGCTGTTGAAGCTGACACCTTTGGATCCTTCAAGAAGCTGCTTGATGAGATTCTGGATCACTAAACTACTAACAACCAAACAAGCAAGATGGTCCGGAATGGCCTCCCTCTCGCTTGTAAACTTCTTAAGGTGTTCTGTTCTAATGCACACCTGCTCTATTTAATATTCACTAAGTTGTTGACATCAGGGAGATCAGGGAACATTTTTCAGGGTACCCACACCCTTTGGACTAATTAGCTCTAAGGTGGGTCAACTGTAATTCAGCAATCAGAACAAATAATACAGTTACTCTGCAGCCAATACTTAACAAATTCAGTTAAAAAAATTGTCGGTTTTCACCACCTCCTTGTTGAATCAAGTCTCCTTATGGAAAATTATCATCATGATAAGTATTATTTTGTTGTCCCTTTGTAAAGTGTAAACACAGAAAACCTAGTATATACAAAGGCATGTTACAGGAATATAAACAATATCAAGCTTAATCCATCTCATCATGTTACTCAGATTGGCTTCTGAGATACAGGCATCACACTGGATCTTATTTTTGGAAATAAAATGTATCACTCATTCAGCATGTTTATGTGTTTCTGGAGTTTCTAAAACAAAGATATTATGTGGAATGCTGTACTTGTTCAGAGAATACTGCCTGAACATTAGGATACCAAATTATACAGCCATAGACTATGCTAATGTCAGCTAACGAATTTTGGTATCCCTTTTTTCACTGTAAATGCACCTGCACATGACTCAAACCCAGGTGTGATATGGGGCAGCCAGATAGACATACTCTGCAAGTCTGACATTTCTAGAGCCCCACCGCCTGAAATATATGGGGATTGTCGCAAAATTCTAATAAAAGGAAGAGAGATCAAGTGAAGCTCCAAACACACAGGTCTTTTATTTCTTTAAGCTCTGTAAACTGGAAAAAACACTCTCAACACACAGGGTGCTAGATAATCATCAGCAGTGTTCCAACATACAGAGTTAGATCAGTTTCTCTTATATACCTTAAAATTGTCAAAGTACAGAGGGTTAGCCAATGATGATTCAGATATTAGCATATTAGAAAACAACTCTATAACCATGGATAATGCGTGGTACATAGCTGCTAAGCAAGCAGATAACAGGATGGGTAGTTTGCATACGCAAAAGACATCGGCCTGGCTCCATCCTGTTACGTCTTCACAGCTGCAGCTGCAGTGGTGGCATCTCTTGCGGTTCCTTGTTCTGACTTTATCTTAGCAAAGCATACAAGGTTATGCTGCGAGCAAGGTTATAGGAGTGCAAAATGCCAGTACATTATGTCGAGCCACCCTATTTTCTGTAACATTTCATTACAGGATATCAATGCCATAGACTATGCTACTGGGTCATTGCCCACTTTGTATATACCCTTTTTTTCTCACTGTTAAATATAATCTAATATCATCAAACCCCTTTGTGTGTGATAATACCAGGGTAATCTGGTATTATTATTATTATTATTATTTATTTTAGCAGACTCCTTGTCCAGGGCGACTTACAGTTGTAAACAAAAAATACATTCTTAAGAACTCAGCAGTACAAGTAAGATAAATACAATGACTTTGGTTCTAGCAAATTAAGTATGACAAAATACGATTCAGTAACGAGCAGATAACGGTATCAGTGATAGTTACATCAGGATGTAATTAAATACAAATACAGATTAATAACACTTGATGATTACAGTACTCTAAAGTACAGGATAAAATACCAGTAAAATAGGGGGCAGATAAAGAGCAAGTAAAGTGCATTTGGGAAGAGTGTCCTTAAAGGAAAGAAGAGGAGTTCTACAGGTGCTGTCTGAAGGGTGGGTCTTGAGCGCGGAATGTGATCAGGGACTGCGGATCAGCAGTCCGGACATCTGAGGTCATTCCACCACCGCGGGCGAGGGTGGAGAAGCGAGCGGTCTGGCGTTAGAGCGTAGAGGAGGCACAGTCAGCTTAGTGCAGGAGGAGCGAGAGGCCTGTTGGCGCAGGGGAGATGAGGTCTGAGGTAGCTGGCGCAGTCTGGTCAAGGTATCTGTAGGCTAGCACAAGAGTCTTGAACTGGATGCGAGCGGGTGATTGGGGAGCCAGTGGGAGGAGCGCCGAGCAGTGGAGTTCTGGACGAGCTGAAGCGATCTGGTGGCGACCAGGAGGTCAGCCAGGAGGGAGTTGGCAGTGTCTAGGCTGGAGAGCAAATTAGGCCCGGACCAGGAGCTGAGTTGTGGTTGGTGAGAAAGGTCGGATTCTTCAGAGCAAGCTCAGGAAGAATCGGCAAGTGCGGCCAGAGGAGATATGCTGGGAATAAGAGAGGCAGGGTCCAGGGTGACCTGGAGGTTCTGAATAGGAGGAGGGAGTGGTAGATTCAGAGGAACAGAGACAGAGAGATCAGAGAGGGGAGGAAGGAAAGAACAGGAGGTCAGATTTAGAGAGGTTGAGTTTGAGGTGATGAGTGTGTATCCAGGAGGAGAGGGCAACAGACAGGTAGAGATACGGAGGATGAAAAAAGAGTCAGAGGTGGGGAAGGAGAGGAAAATCTGAACATCATCAGCATAGAATGGTATGAGAAACCATAGGATGCAAAGAGGGGTCTAGGGAGGGTGAGAGAGAACAGGAGGACCTGGCACCGACCCCTTTGGGGACTTAAGTTGAGAGAGGACAGGTGGAGGTTACCCACCAGGTTACCTGGTGGGTGCGGTTTGAGAGGTTGGAGTGGAACCAGGCCAGAGCAGTGCCAGAGATTCTGTCAGCGAGAGGATAGTAGATCGACAAACAAAGGCAGCAGAGAGGTTGAGGAGAATTAGACAGAGGAGAGAGGCACTGGGGGCAGAGTTTAATGAGTTGGTGAGACAGGAGGGCGGTTTCAGTGGAGGCGCAGAGCCGTGAAGCCAGATTGGTCAGAGAGTGGTTGGACAGGAAAGAAAATAGTCTGCTGAGGGGGTTTTGGAGAGAAGGTAGGGAGGGAGAGGACTGTGCCTGAGTGGGAGGGTGGGGTCTTTGAGGAGGGGGTGATAGAGGCTTTGTTTGAAGGCAGAGGAAAGACCAGAAAGGACAGAGGTGAGAAGGGAGGAGATGAAGGGAGGGAGGAGATGAAGGGCTTATTGACTGTAGACATACTGTGCAAGTTTCTGACATTGTGAGCACCGCTCGAAATATATGGGACAACAAATAATACAAACATAGACCATACACAATGAGATATAAGTCGTCAAACTAAGGTAAAATTTCTTCTTCTTCCTCTCTTCTCACTTTTTAAGGGTAGCGATTTTGCAAAACAGAAAAGTTAACAATCTGGACATCTACCAATCATGATTCACCTGTTGATCAACGCCGTGTCAAACCAGGGAATGCAAGCAGCTTGATATCCAATAACTATTTATATAAACACCGATGAGTTTTAAAACACATATCGCAGGAAAAAAACAAAACATGGTTTGAACTTGCAACATGACATTCTTGAAGAGCGTTATCATCTAGCCTGTTGCGCAGTTGTTGAAACTACGGCTTTTTAAGCCACATCCAAGTTCTTTCGCTGAAAACCCGAAGGTTTTTGTTTCGATTCTAGAAATTTTCACTTCGTTTGAAAATTTCTCAGTTTCCTGCTTTTACAGATACCATAGAATGGAATTAAAATAACAAGAGTGGTATGCCTTGTTCAAATCTTCGATCGATAAATTGTAACTTAGTTTAATTAAATAAAAATAAATGAATAATTTATTTGGTAGAAATAAATAAATGATTTAAAACAAATGCACAGAGGAATAAATACATTTAGAACAAATATTTTTAAATAACAATTAGGAATGAATGATGTTTATATTATGCATAAATAAATGAATAACAGCAAGCTAGAAAAACTACATGTCATATTAATTGATTTAAGGATGCGCTCATCAGCAATTGGACATTTATATACTATAAAAGTACAAGTTTTATGTAAATATATATATATATATATATATATATATATATATATATATATATATATATATACACTGAGTACAAAAACATTAGAACGCCATTTTCCATGAAATAGACTGATGAGGTGAATCAGGAAAAGCTATGATCCCTTATTGATGTAACCCGTTAACCACTTCAATCAGTGTAGATGAGGGGAGACAGGTTAAAGAAGGTTCTTCAAGTCGAAATAACCATCAGCAAGGGACATTGCCGTCAGGCAGTAGGGATTGGCTGAGTTTATAGCAAAGCTGCCGAGCTGCCGTGTAAGCCTCATTTCTTTTGTCTTCGCACAGGCGGGTAGTAATAGAGCTAATCGATTGTACTGACGAAGCTTAAGTTGAGAAGTTGTTTTTTCCCTTCGAGTTTATTTCACATACCTTCGAGTAATTATTTTGTTACTTGGAATTATATAACTGTATATTTTCATATATTTCCTTCACGCTTGCTTCTCGGCATCGTGTTTGCTTTACTGTACTCGGCCTTCCTGTGTTAATTGTTGGTCAATTATTTATAACCTATTTTTGCAGCTTTTGCTTTTTTGTAATTGTATATATATTTTTTGTGAAGGACGTGTTGCGTTGGCCTTGGTCGCGTGCGTACCTGCAGCCCCGTCTTGCTAGACCACGTGTGGAGCCTGTTTCATGTCTTCCCATATAGCTCACCGCGGTGTAGCTCCACCAACTGCTGTGGTAGCTGTACTGTTCCGCGTCACATAATCACTACACAGTGTTGCTGCAGTCCCAAAAAAAAAAATTTATCACTATACAGAGGAAGCGCAATTTCAGTACCAACAGGTATTGCACAGCACCAAGATTAATAGTACCAAAGACCATCGCCCGTTTGCAGGTCGCTGACCAGGCTGCCTGTGCCACGTTTCATCGCCGGTACCGCGCCCGGCGCTGGTGTCACGCCATCTGGTGCGGGCGCCACGCCAGCGTCCGCTGCCAGACTGCGCGCACGCATCTTCAGTGTCGACGCCGGGCGCCTGCGCCGACGCCGGTGCTCAACACCGGCCAGCCGAGACCGGCATGACCACACCTTGGAGCCAGAGGTAGAGGTGGCTCGGATATCACCACCCGGGCGTGGTCGTTGGTTGAGAGCAACCCGCACCTGGTGCGTGGAGTGGCTTGTAGGAGCACCGGGCGCTTTGGCTTGAGTCGCCTCGCCGCCTCGTCAACTGGCGATGCTCCCGGCCCCTGATTTAAAGGTGCAGTCCACCTGGGAAATCTCCGCCCCTGCCCCGCTATCCCTCGTTAAGCCGCCTTAACATGGTGGGGTACGCTGGGTTGGGCGCCCTTCCCACCGGTGGACGCCATGTTGTCGCATTGGTGAAGACGCCAGTTGTCAGGGCGATGGCGATCCCGCATGTCCCAACAAATGCAGGGATCAAAGAGGCACACCTCGTGGGTAATGCTGTGGCTTACAGAGGCGGGTCCGGGTTATCTAATGTAGCCGCTCGTTTCACCGTATACTAGGCGGGCGAGCAGGACCTGCCTGAGTGCTCATCCGCGGGCTCTCAGGGCCGAATTGGGGACGGTCACTGTTGCTGGTAGCTGCCGAATGCGGGTCAGGGCAGGATATCGCCTCTGGTGGTGGCTGAAGGTAAAGTTTCGCTCGCAGAGTGCAAGAGCTCGATCAAACTTATTGCTGATGCCCCAATCACACCGCGTCACATTAGACCGGTGAGGACATGCTGCAACGTTCGGCCAAGGCGCGTGAGGCGTCGCACAAATGGCGAGGATGTGGTCAATAAGTTTTCCAGCCGAACACACAAGCATCAGTGGTGCAGGACACCTCACGCAGCAGGCTATCAGGTGCACAAGCATTCCGCGCACCAGCGTCAACCATGTCAGAAGATTCCGCAACGCCGGGAGGGTGGACGCCCTCAGAGGAGGTGGCAGGCCCACTGTGGTTTCCGGCTGCGTCAGCCAATCCAGCGCAGCCAAACAGCCTGAGAACTCCAGGCAGCGTTAACCCACCCTCACACCGTCCTCACGAAGTTCGTGTTCTTACAACACAACCCACCCATCATCTGGTGCACAAAACCATATCACCCTTCAGTTCGTTAAACTCTCGGGAGTGGTGGCACCGCAGTGAAGGACTCATTCAGTCCTCAGCTCGAATGTGAAATACAGGCATTAAATGAAGCTATTCACCCGAGTAGGACCCTGCTCGATCGACCAGGGTTCTTATTCCAAATACTTCCTGAAAGCCTAAGAAGGCCCATCGGGTTCGCCCCTATTTAGATCTGGCGTAGGCCGAACAAATACCGCGGGTGTTATCATTCAGATGCCACGTTATCAAGGTCATCCAGTCGTCCGGACAAGGCGCATCGGTTCACCACCGGAATTCGACAGATACTTTCACCGCCTCCATTCACCCGGTCACAGGTAGCATCTGGCGTTCACATACAGAGTTTTGTGTCCTTCCACCGCCTGTCATCAGCTCCTCGAACCTTGAAATAAAGGATTATTTAGCCTGCGGGCAACAAGGTGTATGACTGCTGAAACCATCTGGACGACCGCTCGCTCAGCCCCAGTCGGCGGAGCAGCGGCACACACACAGTGATGGTTACAGACCATCTTCAGCGGCCAGGTCTCGAAGATCACCAGAAAGAGTCACCGCGTTTGCGTCAACAGACCCACTTGCCTGCATCTGACCAGTGTCCATGGAAGCGACTTGTCGCACAAAGAGTTCTCGTTGGAGCAAGTGTTCTCCCTATTCAGGTTGAGAGAACAGTCACATGCAGCTGTGTCAGCGCATGCTGGGTTGAAGGCTGCCGCCTGCAGCCCTTCCTTGGGCTTACACCAGAGACCCTGTGGCCTGGTTCAATGCCTTCTGCATCCCGGCAGAGAGACAAACACCCAGGTTGAGGTATCCCAACCCGCTGGAAGCGCTATGCTGGTGGAAAGTCTGCCGAACACCGCCAGCGCACTGGGTCCATCTTCCAGAGGAGGTCACGACGACGCTTTCCAACTGCTGGGAGGTTGAACGGACAGGGGACTCAGAGTGTGGTCAAGACCCTGAGGTCGGGGCCCAATATCAATGTTTGGAACTCAGAGTGTGGACCCCGCTCGGCACTTTGCCAGTGCTTTAGATCTTAGTTAACGCAGTTGCGTTGCTTCAGCACAACACCACAAAGCGGTATATATCGTCCGGCCAGGGCGGGTTATGGTCCCCTCGGTTTTCATCGATGAACACGGATGTTGCTATGGCACAACTGCTAACCTCTACAGGCAGTTCACCTGGTCAAGGTAGAGTCAGTTACGCAGTGGATTCTCCTATCCAGAGGGAGCACCCTCTATGGGATGGTCAGGGGCGTTTTCACCGTCAGGTAGAGCCGCATTTGGGAATGGTTCGAATGCGTTAATGGGTAGATCTTCGTCATGAGCATCTCACACACTGCCCCCATGGTTTCTCGGTGAAGGACCTCAACAGCCCTCAGGAGTCGGCGCACTGGTTTCACTTAATGGTCGCCAGGGCTCATATGATTTTATTCGATGTTCTCATCAGAGTACAAGGTCAGGGTAGAGCAAGTTTATCAGTGATTTTCTGATCACCTCAGTGGCCTCGGAGAATATGGTTCGGAACTGGTGTAGTGTTGTTGCACGGTCGCCCTCAGGGAGCTAATTGCGAGGGACCCATTATCCCAAGCCTGGGCGAGGGTTGGCGGCACCGAACTCAAGCTCATGCAGTTGGCGGGTTTGGCCCCGAGCGGGAGCGCCTGTCAGCCCAGGGCTGACGGCGGTGACGGGACCATCCAGAGTGCCAGAGCACCCTTACCAGGGTCACAACAAATGACAATGGCAGCCAAGATTGGTGTTCGGCTGAGGTCATGACCCAATATCCTGCCCTTATGGCAGTATTATTGCTGTTTCACAGAAACCGCCAGATGAAGGGAAATCTCCCTCATTAATCTTTGTTGGTGTATTAGTCACATATCGGCTTGTCATGTACGTACGGACAGTTTATCACCAGGTTGTCATTGGCATCTCGACTGTAAGACGAAGACTACACCACCCATCAACCAGTTTTATCGTCATGGAGCCTGATCGGAAAAGGAAGCCCCCAACAAGGCACCGTCAGCCTCCACAGTGATATGAAGTCAGTGTCTATGAAAATGCTATATCAGTGGTATCAGCCAAATGCGGGTTGTTACGTTTGCAAGTTGGCTGCATATTGCGCTCTTGTTTGGTGGAGACGGTTCTAAAGTCTCCATGCGTCCAAATCCGACTCTTACCCTGGGTTGGGTCATATCCCCTGTTTCTATAGCGAACCAACCAGCTGAGTTCCATCCCTCTCCTTTTCTTCCCCAGAGGAAGAACGTTACACATGCCTGCCCTGTGTGGGCAATGAGGTGTTATATTGACCGTACAGCGACTGTGTGTGGCAAACAGAACAGTTGTTCATATGCCATGGTTCTAGGACTTGGTCAGCTGCCGTCTGCTAAACGCCTTCATTGGATGCTCGGATGCTATTAAATTAGCGTATGAATCTGCAGGTATTCCACTAGTATGGCAACATCCTGGGCCCCTTTAGAGGGTGCCGGGTGTTCGATATGGCGCTGCAGCCAGTTTGGTCAAGCATCGCATACTTTTAATGGTTTTACCGGGTTGAATGTACCGCTGGATCTCTGTTCCACTATTATTTGGTGCTACAATCTATGATGCCCCAGGATGCAGACATATAGAGTGGTTGATGATATGGTGTTGACTATTCCACCTTAGACAGGTGTCATTGGCAGCATAGACGCTTGAGGTATTGCCCTCGCGATACAGCGCGTGATACGGTCTACGCCAAGTTGGCGCTATGATGTAAGTCTGTCCTACCGTCGGTGAATCCGCTGACGGTGGCTTGGGTACACTATTCCCATACCGCGGATGGTTATTTTTGACTTGAAAGGAACTAAGTTGGGCGGATGATTTGAACGGGTATGCGGTAGGTGCCAGGCGGCCGTTTGAGGTGTCAAGCAACCGTAACGCTGCTTTCGGGTTTTTCTACACTCAACAGTTTCCTTGTGTGTATTAAGGATGCTCCACCAATCTAAAGGACATCCATTACAATGGCAAGCCAGTAATCGGTAAAAATGGCTCATTGATGAAAAGAGGCCAAAGGAGGCTGACTTAATTGTGCAGAGCAACATTGGCTACAGTTAGTCAACTGACAGTCCACAGTACAACATTGGTGCCGAAAGACCCATAAAAGAATGGGTAACCTCGTCAGTAATCTGGACACTAATCGGGTATGTCAGTCAGCCGACGACCTAACAGAGTTTCACTTCTTCTCAGCAAAAACACAAGAACCGCGTTGCAGTGGGCTAAGGAACGAAAACGCTGGACACTGGGCAATAGGAAAACATTGCCTGGTCTGGATGAATCCCGGTTCCTGCTGCTTCAGCGCCGGGATGGGAGGGGACTAGGGTATGGAGAAAACCACAGTCCATGCATCCATCATGCCGCTGCGGTCAACATTGCAGGCTGGTGGTGGTGGTGGATGGTGTGGGGGTGTGTTTTCATAGCACACATTGGGCCCCTTGGATAAAAGTGAAGCAACGCTTGAATGCCACAGGATATTCGGAACATCATTGCCAATCAGGTACATCCCTTCATGGCAGCAGTGTATCCATCTGCTAATGGATTTTTCACAGGATAATGCCCCATGCCACAAGGCTAGGGGATTGTCCAGAATGGTTCCAATTTAACATGACAGTGAATTCAGCTTACTGCAGTGGCTCGCTCCAGTCACCAGATCTCAATCCAATTGAGCATCTGTGGGATGAGATGGAACGGCTATTTCGAGTAGAGATCCACTACCAGCCAATTTTATCACAACTGTGGGAAGCATTGAGTCAGCATGGCCAGCATCCCTGTGGAACGCTTTCGACACCTTGTAGAGTCCATGCCACTTACTCCACTGAGGCTGTTCTGAGGGCAAAACTGGGTGTAAGTCAATATTAGAAGGTGTACCCTAATGTTTTGTACACCTTCAGTGTATATATATATATATATATATATATATATATATATATATATATATATATTGTAGCGATCCGTATTTATGTTTTGTGTACTGTAATTCCCTCTTGTTTCCACTGTCTTGTGTGCTGTTATTACCGCTGTATTGTGTCCCCCCTGCCTGTGGCTACTTAGTTAAGTGGTTCGCTTCTGTCCCCTGTGGTTGTAAGCGAGCTATCCTGTACCACATGGTGTTTCCGGTCCATGTCATTTTGGCTGTTAGATGTGTGTGCCCATTGTCCTGGTGCGGCTGGGGACCAATGGGATACATGTTCGCCCGCAACTGATTAGCATAGCATGCTGCACCATTGTGGTGGAGAGAGGGGCAAGCAGCAAAGCCTCAGAGAAGCGGGACTTGTAGGTGCCGAAAGATAGCATCTTAAATAAATCTTTGAACATGAAAGCAGCTGCGGTTAGTTCCTTCTGCCTACTGCGCGGAAACTCATACAATATATTGAGAGGGAACGGTAGGTTCCTCATACAAGAAAACTTGTCGGAAAACTGCCGGTGATTTATACATAGGGCCACAATACAGAAAATTCAATTGTACTTTTTTAAGAAATTCAATGTAATGACAATAAAAAAAAAATGCATTTCACGGATTGTCACGAAAGTGCCATTTTATTAAAAAAAAAGTTTCTATTGCAAGTTGCCTAAAAATTAATAGAGCATCAAAGAAAAAGTCACCAAGGTTGAAACATTTAATGGTAGCTGCTGAGTCAACATTTATTGTAACGCTTAAAATCTTTAAAATGTAAATAAATCAAGGTTCGCTTTAAATGTGTTGGACTGGAAAAAAGTAACAAGTAGACAAAAGAAGTTTGAATGACAAATTGCAACATTGTCGAAGTTTTGTAAACATTTAAAACTTAGGCTATGTCTTATATAGTAATTAAACTGACTGTGTTGCATAGTGTTATGCTTAACCGTTATGCAAGTGACAAAAACCGAAAACTTTGTTTTACTTCTATTAATAACACTAAATTATATAAACCACATAACATTCTTGCCACTTGAGCCGAATCAACCCATACAAAAATAATCTTTTAACAACAGGAAACACAAGAAGAAATCGTGATGACTTTTTTCTTGCATAAGCAGCGCGCGCAGTTAACGCTTCATACACACACACACAATGATCGGCCCTGCGGAGCAGAAAACCAGTTATTTGTTGGAAGGCCAGCATGGTAGCAGGTGGAGTAGTGTTAGGCTCTGGACTCCTTGGACCAGAGGGTCGGGTTCAATCCCAGGTGGGGACACTGCTGTACTCTGTACTCAAAATAAATAAATAAATAAATAAATAAAATAATAAAACATGGTCTTCAAGCCAGTAATCTGTGACAACTGCAGGATGTGGGAAATCGGTGAAAACCCAACAAAGCTCAACCAACTGTGGGTAAAGTGCCGCGACGCATCCAGGTCTTGCTTCAACGAGTAAGTCTGTTAGAAATGGAGCTGGAGGAAATGAAACAGCAACAGGGAGCTTGGAGGAGCTGACACACACACAATTCATGGAAGTCTGCACCCCTAGCAGACTGAAAGCCACCAGGGAGATGGAAGAGAGTCGAAACAGCTGGGTTCAGATAGGCAGAAGCAGGGAAAAAAGAAACTTTGTCAAACACAACACCAAAAATCCAAACATCCAACAAATTTGAGCACTTCCAACATTTAGATGACATTTAGATGGAAAAACAGCCGGGCTGGTGGCAGCAAAAAGAAGGGAGGTCAAGGATTGTTGGGGACCCATACTGAGAAACACAGTATGTCGCCTCAAGAGCTGGGACCCCCACACAACAGTGTGTTGGCTCTCCAGGAGCCTCTGTCGCTACTATCATTGAGAACGCGGGAGGTCTGGTGAATCCAACAGGAGACGCACCGTAGTAGTCAGCCCACATCGGGTACAAACAACATTGGAAGAGACAGGCCAAGATCCTGCAAAACAACAACAACTTCAGAGAGCTAGGAAGGAAATTAAAAGACAAGACCAAACTGTGGTATTTTCAGATACTGCCAGCACCTTGCAAAGGATCATAGACAGCTGGAAAAAACAAAATCAAAATGCATGGCTGGAAATCATGGTGCAATACACAGAAGGCTTCACCTTCTTGGAACATTGGAGCACATTCCTACAACAAGGACTATCTATAGGTGGGATGGACGGCATTTAAAACAGAAAGGGAACCACCACTCGAGAAAGGATCTCTTTGAGGAGGTCCAGAAGCATTTAAACTAGAAAGGAAGAGGGAGAAACAAAAACATAAGGGAGACCACATCAAAACAAGGGCAACAACCAGGTAAGACCACTATTAAATGTATTTATCTTAATGCTAGAAGTTCTGTGAAACAAAAATGTTAGAACTTGAAGCTACTGCACTAACAAGTAACTAATGATGTGATAGGTGTTACAGAAACTTGGTTGTCTGAGAGTGATGGAGACTGATGTAACTTAAAAAAAGAGGATGGTGAGTAAGTAGATTCAAGAAACTGCATTGTGAGTCCTTTTCTCAGTCAAGGTTATGTTTATTGAAATATGCAGGGAGTCTCGGTCCCAGGTACAGGACACAGAATACTGCTCTTACAATTGTTGTAATGACATTAAATACCCCTTCTGCATAGGTGTCTCTCTCCTCCTCTTTCTCTGACACTTAACCAATAGAAAAAGGTGTACAACTCATTATCCTATTACCATACATTTCATATTCAGTGTGAGTGTGTGTGTGTGTGTGTGTGTGTGTGTGTGTGTGTGTGTTCTAGTGTGAAGACCCTCTGAACTCATAGTGTGCATTCCTCAAACCCTGTTACAAAGGTCCATACATCTGGTTTTTGGTCATCTTCCTTGTTCCTATTCCTCCCATTTGCCTAAGACCCTTGATCCCAGTGGCACTATCTCTTTGGATCTCTCTCTGAAGTCTTAGAGCCTGGCTCCTTCGTCCCTCTTGAAAACTAGTTTATGACTCGCCATAACCAGCTGTATTTTCTAAGCAAAACCTGTTTAACTAGTTTTATAACACCCCAGTGGACTCCCTCACGGGCAAACTTTTCATGTCAGGCTGGAGATCAAAGGACTTGTTTGTACAGCCGCGGTGCTGCTGGCCAGCCATTTGCTTTGACACAAAATAATCTTTTTCAGTTGTTACAACTTCAGAGTAACTTCTCTACCATATTGTAGCTTTCATCTAATACAGCAGTGCTTGCATTTTTGAACTAACAGTTTTTCTATCCAATGTTAAATCACTTTTCAGAAAAATAACATGAATACAGCCGTCATTCCTCATGAAGCAAACTGCTATTCAATACTTGTTCCATGTTTTCCAACATACCCCACTTTTAAAATATAAGATGGAGGGGTGTGACCCGCCATAACCAAGTTGTTAATGCGGATCCCGAGCCCTCAGATGTCCCTCTCTCTTCGGGCTTGGTTCTGAATAGTCACATCAAGTAATCGTGGTTTGTATAATATATTATAGTGAAGTATGTTCCTCCTCTATTCTAAGTCTCCATTATGTGTGTGGTATCTACCTTGCCTTTTGCTGTTTCTCCATGTTAGTATGTCAAGAGCAAAACAAACAAAAACAAAAAACAAACAAACATACATAAAAATAATACAAAATGAAAATAAACATACAGTAAACATATACAGAAAATACAGTTTATCACTGTACACAGGTGTTATTTCTTATTCATGGTGGTTCTGTAAGTTTCATAGTTTCCCATCTGCCAATGGTCCTTTCTAACTGTCGGTGTTGTTTTTTCCACCAAAACACTGAATGCTATTCCACAAGATCAATACTATTACTATTAACAGTATTATTAAAACAATATAATCCCCAAAAGTATGCCCTAAGGCCTGCCCTGACCATCCATAATGCTTCAATACGGTGGCTTTTAATTGTGCCAAATCAACTTCGACCTTTAGCTTTGAGCAGTTTCTGTTCCGCTTCTTTGTAGGGTTATTTTAACCAATTTGTGCACTTGAGAAAAATGAATATGAATCTAGATATGGGTCATCCCACCAAGCAGTAATTTGGAACTCTCTGCTTCAGGTTCAGGTATATATATTCCAATCTGAACTGCATGTGTTGAGAAAAACAAAAATCCTGGAAAAGTCTGACAAGCACCTCCATACTTAAATTGGTATGGGCTACCAACACAATAATTCATTGATATTTCTCCAACCTGCACTGTTTTTCCACCCCTCTAGTGGATGTAAATTTAATTCAGTGCTTTATATTTCTATTAATTCCGTGATTGCAGGACACCGGGTAAACCACATGACTATTTGTTTCATAACAACATGCTTCATGCAATTGCCAATTCACTCCAGTTCCCTCGCTGAACTTTCCATGTAGCCTTTTCCCAAACTATCACTGTCTCATTGTGTAGTACTCCTATCGGTCTAATCTTCAAACTGTCTTTATAATTGGTTATTAGGATCCAGGTATGGTATTGAGAGATAGAACTCTATGTGACCAGGTGGTTCCTTGCCATTCTCCTTGGACACACACTAAACTAGCCTCCCAGGAGGTCAGTCTGATCAGGGTGGATCATTGCCAACCTCAACCTGAGTTCCTCCTGTGTATGTTCAGGTACCACTCTTAGCCTAATGTCCATTATTTCTTTTCCTTCATTGTTTTAAAGGTCACCCGTGAACATTCTACAATCTATTGCTTTTGTCACCATGCAGGGCTCCTCTGTTCCATCCATTAGCTCATATATAGCTGTACCCTGGAGCCCAATCCCTTTGATTTACATACATCTGTCCATTCCCCAATCTTTCTATTCCTTCTGCCACAGCACTTGCTATCCGTTTGTTCTTTGACATTTGATAACATCCCAGCTGTTTGCAACAGAATTTCCTGCACCAAACCAGCTCCGTTTCATCAGCCCCTCTTCCTCTAATGCTTTCATTACCTTCATACATTCGTTCGGCTATTCGCTTCTTTGTAATCTTTTTATTGTACTACTTATTTCTCTTTGAAGCCAATTTGATATTGGTGTATTGCTTAATGTTGTTCAAATATAAATAGTTAGATTTGTGAAATTATACATTACATCACAATACTCATTCACATCATCCAAAACAGTTTTTCTTTCTGGTCCGAGAATGATACCTTCCCGAGGTAGGAGGTGCAAAAGGACATATCGTGAGTGATTTCACCGATAGCACGGGTTTATCGTCTTCTGTTTCAAGAAATTGGATCACCCTGCATGGAACAAGTGTAAATTACTGACGCATCAATTCCCTTACAGCAATCTAGGTTTCCCCACCTCACCCACCCATCCCGTTTTTAGCTACGCTGTGCAGTGTTGGTTTAACCTGTGCTCATAATCACATCTTCATCCGAAACTACAGTACTTAAGAATAAACCTATAACCAGCTGTGGATCCCATCCTCTTGATCAGAACCACACCATGTTGTTCTAACACATTTAGGTGCATCATTATTTTTAACCCGTATGTTAAATTACATCTTTCTAGAATCCAATATTCTGTGACCATCTCAATCTTTATGATGCACTTAAGACCGATTAAAACCTAAAACTATAACTTCAAAAATGATCACTATGCATTGAACAAGTACTAAAATAGCTCATTTTAGACATTCGACACTACAGCATATCATTCAAAAGTCTTTATGATTTTACAATTAATGTCTAATATAGGTAACCATATTTTTCAGTAGAACAGCTGTTTTCAATTGGTATTTCCATTCAAATATAGGATGTACCATTACTCACAAGTACATATTAATAGTATTATGTTCCAATAAGACACCCAAATAATCCATTGTAAGACACCAACCATTTTACCTCCCTATCATGGATGGCAGATAATAATGTCTTAACAATACCACTTATGTCATGAACAACAAAACCCATACCCCAGTGCCCTTAGAGGTCAATGGGTACAACCTTGCAGTTTTGTTATTTTACTGAATGTGATTAGTAAGAAATTACATGAGACCTTCCCATCTCTGCACTCCAGGATCGCTGACATATTACCTTTTAGTATATCTTTAAACTAAGACAAATCTTTTTCACCAATCATACATCTATACCCCAAGTTTATAATAACGTAGTTTCATTATCAGGTATGTTAACTGAAATTAACAGTCCCCATTACATCCCCAAAATGTCACTTTAACGTCATCATAAATATTTCTTCTTCGATATGCAGACCCCAATGGTTCCCCATATGTAAGAATGTCTCTGTGGTTTCAGATACTTCCTCATGACTGCCTTCTCAGCAACTTACACTCTGTTCAGATATGGAGAGCTAATTACTACATATCATGGACAAGCATTGTAAAGTTCTTCGTAAGTTAATATGTACAGTTCTTGTTTGCATATCCAAATTGTCCCACAAGTGTATTGGAACTGCACAAACTCTTCTGAAATGGTCCTCTGTCTGGATGAACAGTATTGTGCCCATTCCACATGAACGCCATCAGTATTATCCCGAACCCGTGGAGAACAAGTAGTATTTATTCTTTTGATTAATATCTGATTTAATTTCAAAAGGTTAATTTTGAATAGTCTTTTTCATCTGTATTGATAATGTTATTGGAATTCTAAGAATCGCCAATGTCTGTTAATTCTATCTAGGCTTTTCTCAAAGCCTATGTCCACCTTATATGAAGAACCAATATAAAATATCAGTTCCAGCATGAACTCAGGGAGAAGAGAAAAGCCTTAGGACCTGTGTTCGTACTCTGAAAGTAACTACAAATCTCTATCTGCTCATTGCTCATACCATTATTCTAAACTAACTGCATCAGTACTCCTTTAGGAATTTCCGCTCTCCAGCAGGCTTGCTTATCAGTGAAACTAGTTTTCAAGCCCGCCACTCCCTCATTTTTGTATTGCCAATTTCAAATTGGTTTCTCCCAGTTTGTCCATTATCTCACAACGGACTTCCCAATCAGCCTTCCAACCCCCGCTTTTTTTTTTTTTTTTTTTTTAATTTGAATGGGAGACCCTGAGTCGGGTTGAATCAGTGCCTGTTTTAATGCCTCAATTCAGGTGTTCATAGAGGTGACAGCTAGTTCGCTGTATCCTCCATGAAGTCCTGACAGAATCCAAATATGCCCAAAAGATTCAAGGGCAGATTTTAATCAGCTTTTATTTCTGGTCAGGTGTGTGTGTCCTCCAGTTTCCACCTGTAATCCTAAGAAAAAACAGATGATTTCATTAATGCAGCTTTTAGATTTAATTTGAGAATATACCTCCTCCAGCAACAGATAATGCTTCTCCCAGTTCCGCTGCAACAGTATGTCGTCCACATACTGTATGATACCCAGTTGAGAACAGTCCTGTAAGATGTTAGTCATACATTGATCTTCCCTTCTTGGCAAGACGCCCAGAGCACATATCACAATAACAGTTGAAAAGAAAGTTTACAAAGAAATGTATTCAAACGTTAATGTTTTCAACAACGCATACAGAAATAAAAGTATCGCCTATTCTTGCTGCAATTAATAACAGCATCCTTTTAGCAGATCAAAATAAATCAGGATCTATTATAGAAATAGTCCAGTGAGAAAGAAATGTGCACATAAACCTGACCTTCATGAGCACCACTGTTTATGATGCTTCCTTTAGAATGTGATCCACAAGCTTTACCAACCCAGAGCTCTTTTGGGTGGCAGAGGACATGAATCACTGTATTTCGGCCAACCAGGGCGCAGGGGGCTGTTTACGCTTAAGCCAGCGAATATATTCTTTATTTGATTAATTTACACGGGCGCTTCCCCCATGGTCAATCCCACTAAGTGCATTTGTATTATTGTGAGTGCACAATTTTTGCTACCACGACTGTCTGTTCTGTATTACAGTGAGAAGTTGACTTTATTTTGCATCACAATATTTCCATTAGTTCAGCCTCCCTGAACTTCCACAAAAAGAGATCTATAACCCTATATTCACAGACAAACACACAAACATTAACCAACAGATTGTCTATCATACCAGTATCAATCCATCCATCCGCAGTCCTATACTGCACCATCAATAATCTCTAAGTCACTCAGGATTTATTCATGTTTCAGTTATCACATTAATTAATTATCATCACCTCTCCTGCAAGAAGCTCAAAATACTAATTGTAACCAACATAAATAAAACACATCGTACACATGTGTGCAAACATCCCATTTCACATCACTGCTGTAGTCTGAGTGACACTGCTTTTGTCTCCTGCATCACTGCATCTGATGCCTTAGCAGTAGTTGAAACTTTGTAGATCACCTGATATCGACAGACCTCTTTTTCCCCATTTGAATTGTATTTATGCTCTAACAATTCAACTTTTTTTCCTTCTACTGTATGGTAGTGTGCTTTAGCAACATCAGAATAAACCAGTTAATACTGATAACATCAGTGTTTTTATTAAACCACGTGTTTCCATTCAAAGAGAATGCACCTCCTGTTTAATTAAATATGAACTAAAACAATCATTAATAAACAGACCCTTTAAAAATAAAAACATCGTTTTAACTTGCACTTTTTTAGCACCAATAATACAAACTCTACCACTATGTGATCTTGGTTTAAAATATATTCATAGGTGATTCATAAAATTACCCTTTGTCTTAAATATAAAATTATTAAACAAACACTTAATATTCATTCATGAAAATATTTAATAAATATTTTAGGTCGATAATTTAATTGTTTCAGATTTATTGATCTCAAAACATTTGTTCTCTTCCTAAAGTCTTTTCTTTTAGTCTGTTAACAGTTATCTATTCTCATTCTCTTCACATAGTCTTTTTTTCTCTGCCCAAACATGGTCACGGCAAGTTTTTTTTTTCCTATTCTCCTGAATTGTGACCAGGGAGACACAGACCCTGTATACCAAAATAATACCACCACTTTCTTTTCAAGTAACCTCTATTAGAAAGACAAATGTCCTCTTGTTTTTACCAATATAATCCTGAATAAACTATTAATTGTTGCTTTTATATTTGTGTTATTGTTTTAGTTCAAAGGTTGGCTATTCCTTTGCATTCAAACACTAACACAATACAAATAACTCATCAGTTAACATGGGTCTTTTCCCTTATCAAACCCTCTTATGATCGAGGCAAGACAATAAGTATTCATGTTGGTTCTTAGTACATAGTTTTTCTAAGATGTTACTTTATCTCCACGCTTAAGCAAAATCAGAATTACTCAAACAATCATTAATAAACAACTTAATTACATTTAATGTGACCTTTAATTTTATTTTTTACAACATGTATTCTCAAAGTTGATATAGAATCTTACCATTACAGTTTTTTTTTTTTTTTGGGCTACCAGTCTTGAATTTCTTTGTCTTTTTTCTTCAGACACACACTCCTGACCTGGTCATATGAATATGTACATTATTGTTCTGTACATAGCTTCCCTTTTGCCATGTTTTAAACACATAGTCTATGTTCCATATTCCAGTCATCCATTTGATGATTGAGGGTCAGCTTCTAACATATTTGAGTTGATCAGATTCCCAACAAAACACAAAACTATCAAAAAAAACTTGTTTTTAGTTTTGTCTTGTTTTTACTAATATTCTCAGGTTTAAAGCTATGCTTAACTAAGCATAGACTTTATTTTGGTTTATTGCACATTTAATTTCTACACTTTGTATGTGCTATTTGGGCTTAACTGGAACTTATTGTCTGATTGTTCCTTATCTGTACCACCTAAATGACAGTTAAACAAGAGGCTTATCCTATTGCCCCCTTATCGCGGACTTATAAAACCAAACAGTAAAACAAAGACAAAACAGGTAACAAATCCTTCAAAAACAAACATAAAACATAAATCCCGAGTATGCCCGCACTTGTTGAGCTTTCATACAAGTCCTGTAACTAGTCCAATAGACTTACTGGCACGCCATAACACTACACGATTTATCTGACTTTTTAAGAATCCAGAGGTCCTCTTTTCATACCTAAAGTCCTAATAGTCAATACACTTTAGTTAGCAGTCAGTCTCTTCTGACTTAACTAATTGTGTCCTCAATGCATGAATTATCAAGAAGTCCCTTCATACTTCTACCCTTGATTCTCACTACATTCTAAACACTGCATATAAAACAATAAACCAGTAACTACTCACCCATGTACGTGGGTTATAACTGAGCTGAAGTCCTGATTCAGAGATTCTCCACACCGCCTGGTCCGTAGTTAGAAGCAGTCTCTGTCCATTCGCTTTGTCCTGGTCCTGCACACGGGATTCAGGCTGGGCAAATGGGTTTTCTGCAGTCAGGTATCAAACCCCGGTTTTTTGAAAAACTGTCAGGAAAGAAGTCCATAGGTGTCACGTAACTGTTTCAAGAGGATGGTGAGGCAGATTCAAGAAACTGCAGAGTCCTTTTCTTCAAATAGTTATGTTTATTGAATATGCAGGAGTCTGGGTCCCAGGTACAGGACAGAATACTGCCTTACAATTGTTACGACATTAAATACCTTCTGCATAGGTGTCTCTCCTCTCTGACACTCTTTGGAACCAATAGAAAAGGTACAACTCATTATCCTATTACCATACATTTCATTCAGTGAGTGTGTGTGTGTGTGTGTGTGTGTGTGTGTGTTCTAGTGAAGACCCTGAACTCAGTGCATTCTCAAAACCCTGGTGCCACAAAGGTCCATACATCTGGTTTTTGTCATCTTCCTTGTTCCCTCCGATTTGCCTAAGACCCTTTGATCCCAGTGGCACTATCTTTGGATCTCTGAAGTCTTAGAGCCTGGCTCCTTCGGTCCCCTTGAAAACTAGCTTTTAGGACCCCGCCACAAACCAGCTGTATTTTCTAAGCAAAACCTGTTTAACTAGTTTTATACCCCAGTGACTCCTCAAGGCAAACTTTTCATGTCAGGGCTGGAGAAAAGGACTTGTTTGTACGTGGTGCTGCTGGCCAGCCATTTGCTTTGACATAAAATAATCTTTTTCAGTTGTTACAACTTCAGAGTAATTTCTACCATATTGCAGCTTTCATCTATCACAGCAGTGCTTGCATTTTTTGAACTAACAGTTTTTTTTCTATCCAATGTTAAATCACTTTTCAGAAAAAATAACATGAATACAGTCAGCTATTCTTCATGCGTAAAGTAAACTGTTATTCAATACTTGTTCCATGTTTTCCAACAGAGACTAATATAATATTAGTGGGTACACACTGTATAGGAAAGATTAGGCAGGGACAGAAGAGGCGGAGGGTAGCGCTTATACATAAAGAAACAGTCTTGAAGCCCAGGTTAAATCAGGACAAAGAAACAATGTAAATCAATAGGGTCAGAATAATGGACAAAATTTCAAAGGCATAATAATAGGAGCATGCTATAGACTGCCAAATTCAGACGCCTCTAGCAAAAATAATCTGTTATACAATGACATTAGAAATATGAGTAGAAAAGGAGAAGTCAGACAATGGGGATTTCAAATATCCCCATATAAATGGGAGAACCCGTGGGAGCACGATGGACGAAATTGAAATGGTGGAAATGACAATGACTGCTTCCAACGTAATTTGTCAAGGCACTGACTAGAGGGGAGGCATGCCTTTGATTTAGTCTTTTCAACAACAAGACAGAATAACTAAAACAGAGGTCAGAGAGCCATTGGCAAACCAAGACCACAACATGGTCTCATTTGAAGTATTTTTTTAAAAACCCCAAAAGTAATAGACTAAAGCTAAGGTTTACAAGGTTTTAGAAAGCAAACTATGAAGGTAGGAAACAGAGACCAATAGAAGTAGATTGAGAAAATAGCGAAAACATCCACAGAAAAGGATGGCTGTATTTCTAAAAAATGTAGTACTAGAGGCACAAAACAATTACATTCAAAAAGTAGACAAATCTAAATCTAAAACAAAATGGCCAAAATGGTTTAATAGATCAATTAAAAAAATATTCAGCGAGAAAAGGCACTTTCAGAGCGCTTAAAAGGACCAAAACAAAGCACACAGAAAGAGTACTTGGAACTGCAAACACAAATCATAAAAGGAAGTTAGAAAGGCCAAGAGAGATAGAAAATCAATATTGCTAAGGGGCTAAAACCAATTCCAAAATGTTTTTTTTCCAATATTATAATAGCAAGAGAACATTCAAAGAGAAGGTTAATGTCTAAGAGACACAAATGGCAAAATCATAGACGAAGAAAAAATAGCAAATACAGTGCCTCTAAGTATTCACCCATTGGACTTTTCCATATTTTGTAGTGTTACAACTGGAATTAAAATGGATTTAATTAGGATTTTTGGTCACTGATCTAACACAAAATAGTCCATGATGTCGAAGTGGGAAAAAAATCTACATATTTTCAAAATTATTTACAAATAAAAACTGAAAAGTCTTGATTGCATAAATATTCACCCCTTATGTGACACCCTCTAACATTCCCCAGCAACCAATACCTTCAGAAGTCACATAAATTAGTTGAATGGAGTCCACCTGTGTGCAAGTGTCACATGATCTCAGATTAAATACACTTGTTTCTGGAAGGCCCCAGAGTTTGTTAGAGAGCATATCTAAACAAACAGACCAAGGAGTTATCAAAACAAGTCCAGATAAAGTTCTGTGAAGCAAAATCAGGGTTGAAGGTTATAAAAAATATCCCAACTTTGAACATCCCCGAGCACCATTAAACCATTATTAAAAAATGGAAAGAATATGGCACAACCGCTCTTGCCTAGAGAAGAACCGTCCACCAAAACTCAGTGACCAGGTAAGGAGGGCATTAGACAGAGAAGCAACTAAGAGGCCAATGGTAACTCTGAAGGAGCTGGAGAGATCCATAGCTGAGATGGGAGAACCGCCCAGGACAAACTATAACTCGGATGCTACAAAGCTGGGCTTTATGGAAGAGTGGCGCAGAAGAAAGCCATTGCTGAAAAAAACCATATCAAATCCTGTTTGATTTTTGCCAAAGGGCATGTGGGAGACAGCAAACATGTGGGAAAAGGTTCTCGGTCTTTACCCCTGTTACATATGGTGTCAGAGAAGTATGCCACTGGTCCTGCTGAGTCAAGCTTCAGGATAGCAAGGAGCAGTTGCTCAGCCAGGTTGTGGACAGGCAGAACCAGCTGACACTCAGCAGTCACCGAGGCGCTAAGAGGGGAGCAACTGGAGATCGGACGGTGGGCATGCAGAGGTAAGGGCTGCCTTCCTGGCCAAAGGAGTGGCCGTCATTCTGGAGAGCTGGATGGAGGAGTTGCGTCCAAGTGAAGGAGCTGATCAGAGAGGAGAAACATTCCATACAAAGGAGCAACTGCCGTCCGAGGGCTGGGGTTGAGGAGCTACTGGCCTAATTGCCAGAGGGAGGGAGACCGCCTCCACCACAGCCCTTAACCACCACCCCCTGGGCAACAGTCCGGCGCCTGTGGGAGCCCTTTGACCCAAGTTCTGGTATCAACTTCGAACTTGCGTCTGGACTCCCATCATGGGGCTCAACGGTCATATTCAGCAGGCACCGCTGTCTCTTCCAGACTCCTGTTTTTGTCTCCGGCGAACCAGACGCCGCTACACTGTCGCCAAGGCTCTTCACCCCTTGCTGGCAGCTGCAGCCAGCCTGGTCAGGCTCCGCTTCCGGCCTGTCCACGCAAGCCGGCTCCTGCGGTCACGGTCCGGTCCCTTTGGGGACTATTGCGCAATCCACCCACTGACCCCCGCAAAAACGGAAGAGGAAACCAGTCAGAGTTATCGGAACAGACCGCAGCGCCGCTCTTGAGGGGGAAGATAAGACAGGGAACCGGTCGCTGGTTCCCAAGGCGCAGCGTGTGCCTGTGGGAAAATCAGCTGCAACAAGAAGTTGGAGACGGCTGCTAAGCAACCAGTTGAGGCGGTAGCGCCACCTGAGCCAAAATGATCAGGGTCTGGCTGGGGCGTTTCGGGATGTGCTGCGAGAGCTCAAAAACGGCCAGCGCCACAGCTCAAGCAATAAAAGGCCATTACAGGCCAGACAGGCTGAGTGAGAGAGTGTTACATCCAGGGAGGAAGGCCGGCTTCGGAACGACTACCACGGAGCCCTTTAACTGCAAGATGGGGCCTGTGGGAGCGCATTGCCCAGCCAGGACCGCCAGAATGGCCCGGAGTCGCTTGGGAGGCCACTTACTTCAGAAATAACACAACAGAAGTAGGTCAGCTTAGGGAGGTGGATCCAAAAACAGTATAAAGAGGGTTACCGAGAGTAGTAGGTTCCTGAGCCGGGACGCCTTTTAGCGCCCGTCATTTGTGTGTGGCAAACTTTTTTATTTTAGCTTTTGTTTTTATTGTTTTTATTAAATGTGACATTCAGGTTCACCATCGCTGGTACCTAGTGTCAGCTCGGTGTTAAAATTAAATCTATGTGCCTGAGCGCGTATCAACACCAATGCTGTGTCTGTCAGTATTTATGACTACCCACACATGTGTAACACTTCACCCTGTTACAGAGCTCTTAAAATAAACAAATCCCCCAATGGATGATCCTCCCATAGTACCTATAGAAATTAAAGAAGTTATTATAAACGCTAACCAAGATCATGCAACAATCTCTTGACACAGGGGTTAAACCGACAGACTGGAAAATTGCAAACGAATACCTATCCACAAAAAGGAGACAAACCAACCAGGTAACTACAGACCAATAAGCCTGACTTCATTATATAAACTTATGGAAACTATTATAAGATCTAAATGGAAAATTACTATATGGTAACAATATCCTGGGAGACAGTCAGCATGGTTTTGTAAAGGGAGATCGTGTCTAACTAGCCTGCTTGACTTTTTTTGAGGATGGAACATTGACAATGGATAAAATGCAAAGCATACTATTGTTTATTAGATTTCCAGGAAGCTTTTGACAAAGTCCTGCAAATAAGATTAATTCCCAAACCGAACGCAGTAGGGATCAAGGAATGCATGCACATGGATTAGGGAGTGGTTAACAGGTAGAAAAACAAAAGTACTGATTAGAGGAGAAACCTCAAAATGGAGCGAGGTAACCAGTGGTGTACCACTGATCAGTATTAGGTCCTCTGCTATTCCTAATCTACATTAATGATTTAGATTCTGCATAGTAAGCAAACTGTTGGCATTTGCAGACAACACAAAAATAGAGGAGGGCAAACACTGTTGCAGCAGCAAAGGTCATTCAAATGATCTAGACAGCATTCAGAACTGGGCAGACACATGGCAAAATGACATTTAATAGAGAAAAGTGTAAAGTATTGCATGCAGGCAAAAAAAAAGCATTATAAATATCATATGGGGAGATACTGAAATTGGAAGAAGGGAACCAGAAAAGACCTAGGAGTTTATGTTGACTCAGAAATGTCTTCATCTAGACAATGGGGAAGCTTATAAAAGGCCAACAAGATGTGCTGGGGATATATTGTGAGAAGTGTTGAATTTAAATCAAGGGAAGTAATGTTAAAACCTACAATGTATTAGTAAGACCTCACCTGTTCAGTTCTGGTCACCTCATAAAAAGGATATTGCTGCTCTAGAAAGAGTGCAAAGAAGAGCAAACCAGAATTATCCTGGGTTTAAAAGGCATGTCGATTTTTAAGACAGGCTAAAAGAATTGAATCTATTCAGTCTTGAACAAAGAAGACTATGCGAAGCCATCTGATTCAAACATTAAAAATCCTAAAGGACCAGGGTCACAAATGATTAGATAAAGGGCATTCAGAACAGAAAATAGGAGGCACTTTTTACATAGAGAATTGTGAGGGTCTGAATCAACTCCCCAATGTTGTTGTTAGCTTGACACCCTGGGATCCTTCAGGGAGCTGCTTGATGAGATTCTGACAATAAGCTACTAACAACAAAAACAAGATGGGCTGAATGGTATTCTCTCGCTTGTAAACTTTATTATGTTCTTATGTTCTTAAATAAATAATAAATAAATAATAATAATTGTGCATCTTGTTGCAGTTTCAACATCATGGTTTGTCTTTGTGGTGTAAAAACTGTCCATATGCAGAAACTGCTTGTTGCATCCACAGAGTTTGGTGGAATTGACAAAAAACAGCGTGCAGTTTTCGCCATGTTTCGAATCTGATTTACACTACCCAGAAATCAGCAATACTGACATTTTACGTAGAAGAAAAACAAATACACGATTTCCATGAAATTCATGAAATCGTGAATTTTCTGTAGCCTTATACAACGAGACAGTAGTGATCCCACGCTTGCAGCATCAGTGGAGTAGCGGTTAGAGTACTTTGTTCTTGAACTGGACGGTTGTGAGTTCAATTACATGCGGGGACACATTGCTCTTTACCTAGATTGGTCCAAAAAACCTGACTGTATAAATCGGTAATTGTATGTCACAATTGTAAGTTGGCCTGATAAGTGTGTCTGCTAAAAAAAAAAAAAAATAATAATATGTGGTTCAAAATAAACTGCGCGTAGGAAATAAATTGGACCTGACGACTGAATAAAAATGCACCGCTAAAGAGTATTAATCGCTATTGAAATAATTGCATAAGAGAAGTTATAAAATATTTATTTGACGCTTCCAACTGGCTGTTTTAATTTGCATTTGATCATTCCAGACACCAATTCGATACGTATTTAAACAATATTGATCATTAATACATTTTAAAAACAAACATCAAAAGTCACAGCATGCATTATATTCGACCGACATTTCAATTTAATGAGAATAAGCAGACTGTGACATTAACAGAAGTGACATTAAATTTGACTGTATTATGGCTACCGTTGTCTTCTTTCATACATTTACACTGTAAAACAGTATTGAAGTCGTTTATCAAGAAGCTTTAAGTGCATAAATGTATTTGTCTACGTTGGAAGAAGTAGCCTCAATTTAATTGGTTAAATCACTTAGCCATCGATTTCTCTGCAGGTACCCGGAAGGCAACCCTCCCAGGCAAAGTCCCACTTGTATTTAGCCAGGCCCAACGTGGCTATCAGTAGATCAGAGGGCAAACATACACATAAGACACCACAGCTTCGCTGGAAAACCTAGCATTTAAAGGGTTAACCACTTTGGACCGCCGATTTCAGAGAAATTGGCGAGGGGCAACCTCCTGTGTTACACCCCTGTATTTAGCAATCGCCCAACGTGGTTTAACCTGTTAAAACGTAAGGCTACTTATTCAACATAGATACATAAAGCCGGTCAGGATGAGCTGGTTGGCATATGGCAAGTACCCGCTGTTCTGCCCTGGTAAACCACGTTGGGTCATTAAATACAGTATGTAGCTTGCAGAGGGTTGCCCTCGCTAAGGTACCTGCATAGAGAAATCAGAGGGTCGAATGGATTTAACCCGCTAAATGCAAGGGCTACTTATTCAACGAGATACATGAAGAACTAATAGGAAGCTGAGCTGCATTGGCATATATGGCATGTTTGCCCGTTGTTCTCGGCTCCCAAACCACGTTGATTGGCCATAAAATAAAGAGGCGTAGCTTGCAAAAGGTTGCCCCCTCACTGGTAAATTCCGGTAGAGAAATCAGCGGTTCTCGACGATTTAACCAGTTAAATTCAAGGTTACTTTTCAACGTAGACAAATACATTTATGCACTAAAGTTTTGCGAATAAGAAGCTATGAATGAAGAAGCTAACTTCAGCCTTGTCTGTAAAACCACAGACGTGTGAAACGTTTGTATGTAAAACGGCATGTGTGTATAGTAAAAAAAAAAATAGAGTGTTTATTCCTAAACAGCAGTGTTTATACCTCATTAGGTGTAACACTGGTGTTTAGTCATTTGGAACTCTAAATAATTGTTAAACTTTATAACAATTCAACGAACTAGAGAGTTAGCATGAGTTATACTAAGTTAGTACCAATTGCATCGAAAAACAAGCAGAACAAAGTTGAGATCAGCTGATCCCCCTCAGATTTTAATACGGTACTAAGGATCAAGCATTGTTGTTGTTACCAAACAGGAACTGGAGGGGGGCTCTTGAATCATTCTTTTATTCATTCATTATCAGAACTGCTTTTATCTTTTGCAGGAGCCAGGACACGCTAAGGCGGATGGCTCTTGAATCAGAACATTTGAAATATTTGTAACAGTAATGTATGTATTTTACGATATTATGAGCTAATAATCATTTTTACAATGTTACAAATAGGGTCGGCATTTATATATAAATATTAATTCATCTCTAATATATATTTATATGTGCATGTAATAATTAATTTTTTATTTAAGATATATATGTATGGTAAAATTGATTACAACATTAGCTTTATACATGAGACAGTTGCAGCTCATGTGGTGTGTGGCCCAGGCTGTTTTAAAGGGAGTAAAGGATAACCTGGTCAACATATACATCGGTTGTTTCGACACTGCCTCATTGACCCACAACAGTACAAAACAGGGAAGGGGTGGTATTTCAAGAAGTATCACAGACAATCATTTCTAAAAAACACCCTGAGAAGAGCACTGTTTATTTTTCAATGTGCCCCGTCCTACTATGTAAAATAACACTTAACTCACATTCTACCCACTGTGTCTCTACTCCCTCAATATCCCTGCTTGCCCTAAGAACCATGTCGAGTCCTCAAATTAAAGGGAATGAAAAGACGGTTGCCCCCCCAAAAAAAAAAAAAAAATACGCCTTCAAATGTGAAACCTAGTATCGATATCACAGGCTCTCCATGAATGACTGTAATGCTGCCGACACCTTCCTTCATTATTAGTAGTTAACAGTATTGTAGTCGTAATTAATTTTATTTTACCATTACAATATCCGTATTAGACAGGCAGCAGATGCTTCAAATATACTAGTGACTTACATATATAAGAACATAAGAACATAAACATAAGAAAGTTTACAACCAGAGGGAGGCCATTCAGCCCATCTTGCTCGCTTGGTTGTTAGTAGCTTATTGATCCCAGAATCATCATCACAGCTTTGAGGATCCTAGGGTGTCAGCTTCAACAACATTACTGGGAGTTGGTTCCAGACCCTCACAATTTTCTGTGTAAAGAGAATGTGCTCTCATTTTCTGTTCTGAATGCCTTTATCTAATTCCATTTGTGACCGGGCCTTTGTTTCTTTTTTTTCAGGTCAAAGAAGTCCCCTGGGCCTATTAAATGTCTATACCTTTGTGGGATTTTGAATGTTTGAATCAGATCGTCGATAGTCTTCTTTTGTTCAAGACTGAATAGATTAATTTCTTTTAGCCTGTCTGCATACATATGCCTTTTTAAACCCGGATAATTTGGTTGCTCTTCTTGCACCTTTCTAGAGCAGCAATATCCTTTTAACGAGGGACCAGAACTGAACACAATATTCACGTGAGGTCTTACTAATGCATTGTAAAGTTTTAACATTACTTCCCTTGATTTAAATTCAACACTTCTCACAATATATCCGAAAGCATCTTGTTGGCCTTTTTTAGCTTTTCCCCACATTGTCTAGAAAGACATTTCTGAACATAAACTCCTAGGTCTTTTTTCATAGTTCCTTCTTCAATTTCAGTATCATTCCCATATGATATTTATAATGCACATTTTTATTGCTCGTGGCAATACTTTACACTTTTTCTATTAAGTTTAATTCTGCCATGTGTCTGCTCAGTTCTGAATCTGTTCATTATTTTGAATGACCTTGTTGTTGGTAAAACAGTGTTTGCCATACCCTCCTATTTTTGTGTCGTCTGCAAATTTAACGAGTTTGCTTACTATACCAGAATCTAAATCATTAATGTAGATTAGGAATAGCAGAGGACCTAATACTGATCCCTGTGGTACACCACTGGTTACCCTAACCCATTTTGAGGTTTCTCCTCTAATCAGTACTTTCTGTTTTCTACCTGTTAACCACTCCCCTAATCCATGTGCATGCATTTTTGAATCCTACTGTGTTCAGTTTGAGAATTAATTTTATGGACTTTGTCAAAAGCTTTCTGGAAATCTAATAAACCATGTCGTATGCTTTGCAATTATCCATTTTCAATTTGCACCCAAAAAAGTCAAGTAGGTTAGTTAGACGCAATCTCCTTTCCTAAAACCATGCTGACTGTCTCCAGGATATTGTTACCATATAGGTATTTCCATTTTGGATCTTATTATAGTTTCCATAAGTTTACATATAATAATAGAAGTCAATGTCAGTGTGTGTGTGTGTGTCTCAGTGTGTGTATCCAGTGTGTGTGTGTGCCCCAGTGTGTGTGTGTCTCAGTGTGTGAGTGTGTGTCTCAGTCACTTCAAGTCATACAAAGACATTTCAAGTGGAGCGAAAGTGGAGCTGTTTATCAAAAAAGGCGCCAAGTTAGACGTGAAGAATTGTGTGAATTTTGGGCTCAGCACCTTCCAATTGTGCCTATTTGCTTGATGCTTGACAAGATTGGCCTAATTGCTTCCTAACTTTGGACTTTGTGTTTGATATCACCCCTTTAAACTGGTTTGTCTTTGTGGTGTAAAACTGTCCATATGCAGAAACTGCTTGTGCTGCATCCACAGAGTTTGGTGGAATTGACAAAACACAGCGCAGTTTTGGGCTATGTTTCGAATCTGATTTCATACCTCACCCAGAAATCAGCAATACGATATTTTTCACGGTAGTTGTCAGCGACACGATTTCCACGAAATTCACAGAAATCGTGAATTTTCTGTAGCCTTATACAACGAGAGACAGTAGTGATCCACACAGGCATCAGTGGAGTAGCGGTTAGAGTACTTTGTTCTGAACCGGACGGTTGTGAGTTCAATTACGCGGGGGACACATTGCTTTACCTAGATTGGTCCAGCAAAAACCTGACTGTATAAACGGTAAATTGTATATCACAATTGTAAGTTGGCCCGGATAAGTGTGTCTGCTAAAAAAATAATAATAATATGTGTCTAAAATAAACCATGCTGCGGTGTGGAAAATAAATTGGACCTGACGACTGAATAAATGCACCGCAAAGAGTATTAATCGCTATTGAAATAATTGTATAAGAGAAGTTATAAAAATATTTATTTGACGCTCCACCCGCTGTTTTAATTGCATTTGGATCATTCCAGACACCACCTGATACGTGAGCTAAATAATATTGATCATTAATACATTTTAAAAACAAACATCAAAGTCATGCATTATATTCGGACCGACATTTCAATTTAATGAGAATACAGACTGTGACATTAACAGAAGTGACATTAAATTTGACTGCATTATGGCTACTGCCTGTCTTCTTTTCACATTTACACTGTAAAACACAAGGCTGAAGTTTGCTTATTCGGCAAGCTTTTATGCATAAATGGATTTGTTCACGTTGAAGCAGCCTTGAATTTAATTACAACCACTCATTATCGATTTCTCTGCAGGTACCTGAAAAGGGGCAACCCTCCTGCAAGTCCCACTTGTATTTAGCCAGGCCCAACGTGGTCATTGGGTAGATCAGAGGGCAAACATGCCACATAAGACAATTGCACAGCTTCTTCACTGAAAGCCTAGCATTTAAAGGGTTAAATCACTTTGGACCGCTGATTTCTCTGCAGGTACCCACAGGGCAACCCCTGTAAGCTACACCTGTATTTAGCACCGCCCAACGTGGTTTAACCTGTTAAATGCAAGGCTACTTATTCAAATATATACATAAAGCTTAATAGAAGCTGAGCGGTTGGCATGTGGCAAGTGTACCCGCGCTTTCTGCCCCAGTAAACCACTGGGCCGGGCTAAATACAGGTGTAGCTGGCAGAGGGGTTGCCCCTCGCTGGGTACCTGCAGAGAAATCAGAGGGCCGACGTGATTTAACCCGTTAAATGCAAGGCTACTTATTCAACGAGATACATGAAGAACTAATAGGAAGCTGAGCGATTACATATGGCAAGTTTGCCCGCTGTTCTGCCCCAGTAAAACCACGTTGAGCCGGGCTAAATACAGGTGTAGCTTGCAAAGGGTTGCCCTCACTGGGTAAACCTGCAGAGAAATCAGCGGTTCGACGTGATTTAACCAGTTAAATTCAAGGCCATTTCTTCAACGTAGACAAATACATTTATGCACTAGTGCTCATGAATAAGAAGCTGGCGAATAGAAGCCAACTTCAGCCTTGTTCGTAAAACCCACAGACGGTGAAACGTTTGTATGTAAATGGCATGTGTATAGTAAAAAAAAAACAGAAGTGTTTATTCCAAACAGCAGTGTTTATACCTCATTAGGTGTAACACTGGTGTTTAGTCATTTGGAACTCTAACAATTGTTAAACTTTATGGGTCAATTGCAACGAACTTGCAGAGTTAGTACTGACTGCATTAAGTTAGTACCAATTGCATCGAAAAAACAAGAACAAAGTTGGAGACTAGCTGATCCCCAGATTTAATAATACGGTACTAAGGATCAAGCATTGTTGTTGTTACCAAACAGGAACTGAAGGGGCTGAATCATTCTTTTTTATTCATTCATTATCAGAACTGCTTTATCCTTTTGCAGGAGCCAGACACGTAACAAGGAAGGGATGGCTCTGAATCAGAACATTTGAAATATTTGTAACAGTAATGTATGTATTTTTAATATATTATGAGCTAATAATCATTTTAACAAGTTACAAATAGGGCCGGCATTTATACATAAATATTAATTCATCTCTAATATATATTTATATGTGTGCATGTAATAATTAATTTTTTTTATTTAAGATATATATGCATGGTAAAATTGATTACAACATTAGCTTTATACATGATACAGACAGTTGCAGCTCATGTGGTGGCCCAGGCTGTTTTAAGGGGAGTAAAGGATAACCGTGGTCAACATACACGTGGCTGTTTCAGACCGCTCTCATTGGACCACAACAAGTACAAACAGGAAGGGGTATTCCAAGAAGTATCACAGATAATCATTTCTAAAACACCCTGAGAAGACACTGTTTATTTTTCAATGTGCCCCAAGTCCTACTATGTAAAATAACACTTAACCCACATTCTACCCACTGTGTCTCTACTCCTCAATATCCTTGCTTGCCCCTAAGAACCATGTCGAGTCCCCAAATTAAAGGGAATGAAAGACTTGTTGCCCCCCAAAAAAAAATACGCCTCCAAATGTGAAACCTAGTATCGACAATACAGGCTTCCATGAATGACTGTAATGCCGTCGACACCTTCCTTCATTATTAGTAGTTAACAGTATTGTAGTTCTAATTAATTTTATTTTACTATTATAATATCCGTATAGGCAGCAGATGTTTAAATATACTAGTGACGACATATATAAGAACATAAGAACATAAGAACATAAGAAAGTTACAAACGAGAGGGGAGGCCATTCAGCCCATCTTGCTCGCTTGGTTGTTAGTAGCTTATTGATCCCAGAATCTCATCAAGCAGCTTGAGATCCCAGGGTGTCAGTCAACAACATTACTGGGAGTTGGTTCCAGACCCTCACAATTCTTCTGTGTAAAAGAGAGAATGTGCCTCCTATTTTCTGTTCTGAATGCCCCTTTATCTAATTCCATTTGTGACCCTGCTTTGTTTCTTTTTTTTTCAGGTCAAAGAAGTCCTTGGGTCGAAATGTCTATACCTTGTAGGATTTTGAATGTTTGAATCAGATCGCCGTGATAGTCTTCTTTTGTTCAAGACTGAATAGATTAATTTCTTTTAGCCTGTCTGCACGACATGCCTTTTGGGAAACGTGGATAATTCTGTTGCTTTTCTTTGCAATCTTTCTAGAGCAGCAATATCCTTTTGTAACAAGATCAGAACTGAACACAATATTCTACGTGAGTGTCTTAATAATGGTCAGTAAAGTTTTAACATTATTTCCTTGATTTAAATTCAACACTTCTCACAATATATCCGAGCATCTTGTTGGGTTTTTATAGCTTCACATTGTCTAGATAAAGACATTTATATCAATACAAACTCCTAGGTCTTTTCATAGTTCCTTCAATTTCAGTATTCCATAAGATATTTATAATGCATATTTTATTAAGCCCGCGTAATACTTACACTTTCTCTATTAAGTTTAATTTGCCATGTGTCTGCTCCAGTTCTGGAATCTGTTCAGATCATTTTGAATGACCTTGTTGCTGCAACAGTGTTTGTTACACTTATTTTTGTGTCGCCTGCAAATTAATCAGTTTAAGTTTACTACCAGGAATCTAAATCATTAATGTAGATTAGGGAAGGCAGAGGACCTAATAACATCCCTGTGGTACTACTGGTTACCCTACCCATTGAGGTTTCTCCTCTAATCAGTACCTTTCTGTCTTTCTACCTGTTAACCACTCCCTCAATCCATGCATGCATTTCCCTTGAATCCCTACTGTGTCTAGTTTGGAGAATTAATCTTTGGCGCGGACTTTGTCAAAAGCCAAAATTCCAAATAAACCACGTCGGCTTGCAATTATCCACATTTTCAATTTGCACCCCTAAAAGCTTTCGTTAGGTTAGTTAGACGCACTTCCCTTCCCCAAAACCATGCTGACTGTCTCCTTGCATATTGTATTACTATAGTAATTCTTCCATTTTGGATCTATTATAGTTTCCATAAGTTACATATAATAGAAGTCAATGTCAGTGTGTGTGTGTGTCTCAGTGTGTGTATCTCTGTGTGTGTGTGTGCCCAGTGGTGTGTGTGTGTGTGTCTCAGTGTGAGGTGTGTGTCTCAGCCAATTTCAAGCCGCAAAGAGCATTTCAAGGCTGACAAAGGGAGTGCTGAAGTTGATCAAAAGGCATGTTGACGCAGAAGACCAGTGGAATTTTTAGTCTCCAGCACCTTCCATCAGCTCTATTTGCTTGGATGCTTGACAAGATTAGCTCCAATTGTTTCTCCCAACTTGGACTTTTTGTGTTTGATAATGTCCCTTTAAACTGGTTTGTTCTTGTGGTAAACTCATTCATATGCAGAAACTGCTTGCGCTGCATCCATGAGTTTGGTGGAATTGACAAAAACACGTGGCAGTTTTCGTCATGTTCGGAATTGATTTCATACCTCACCCAGAATCAGTAATACGAGACATTTTTCACTGTAGCCAGTCAACACATCGATTTCCATTGTACCTCATGGAACGTGAATTTTCGTAGCCTTTATATAACT
>JAHFZB010000114.1:0-67500 GCA_036884735.1 Huso huso
CCTGTTTTGTTTTGTTTTGTTTTGTTTGGCCTTGCCGCCGGGTAGAGGAGAAGGCCTTGGGCCGGCCGGAAGGGCTGGGCTGCCAGTAAAGCCACACTCTGGCTTCTCTTCAGTTCGAATAAATCTTTCGCCTTTTACTAAAGATTTCCGTGGAGAGGAGCATTTATGAGTTCAATGCAATTTTTTGGCTAGCCCTGCCCCTCGGGTGGGGCTCGACATGGGTTTAAAAGCAGAACGAGCACAGCAGCGGCGGCGGCCATGTTAATAATTAGAGCCTGGCACCTTTTTTTTTTTTTTTTTTCTTTTTTTTTTTTTCCCATTTTTCCCTCAGTCCAAGAAGCGAGTACCCCGGCAGCTCCGGCGGGCGGCCGCGCCCGGGGCGTTTGGTCAAAACCATTGTGGGCATCGCTTCTCGGCCTCTTGGCTCAGATCAAGTGTATGTGGCTTGTCCGCAGCAGTTGATTGGAGAAGAGATAGGTAAGGTAAGGTACGGTACGGTATGGTATGGTAAGGTAAACGGTGGCAATATTGTTTGCTGGTAGCTGAGGTCCTATTGAGGAGAGAGTTGTTAAATAAGCCGGTAAGTATTTCGCTGTTTTTCAGGTAAGGGGGACCCTTTGAGGGCACCTTATCTGGGCCTTTTGTTCTATTATATCTGTGTTTCTTTTTTGGTTGTAAAGTGTAGATCAAGATGGCTTTCCGGAAGTTTTCGGAGCGTCGCTTTAATTGTTTGAGGATTGGGATTAAAGCCGAGTATATGGTTGGGGTGGAGAAAATTGAACTAAACCCGGCTTGAGTTTTCACGGCAAATTCTGCAGAAGGAATTGGGATTTAAGCCTGAGGAGTTGAACTGTTTGATTTCTGTGGGGAAGGGAATGAATGGGATGTTAGTTTTTGTAAGAGAGAGTCTATGGAGAGGTGCCAGGGCTGTTTGAACAGTCTCTTCAAAGTGAGGTGATGAAGAAGTTTCAGATGACAGTTCTGACAGACACATCAAAAAGGGTGGTGATAGTTAGAATGGGTTCAGAGATGGTGGAGGGTAAGGATGTATGTACATGGCTAGCAAGGTACTGTAATTCAGTGGAGGAAGCAGTAAAGGTAACTGATAGTGATAATGTATGGACAGGAGCCTGGAGGGTGCGTGTAAGTTTGAAGAGGGATAGGAGTGGGTATGAGGGATATGGGATTATACCATCGGAGATCTCCTTGGGGAATAACCGAGGCTATGTGCATTATTTTGGGCAGCCTAAATTGTGTAGGAGGTGTGGGGCGATGGGTCACTTAGCAGCTGGGTGCACAAAAATCATTTGCACTGTTTGTAAGAAGGAGGGGCACGTGGCGAGTGAGTGTGAGATGAAAAGGACTTGTAATTTTGTGTGGGAGTGGAGATTTTTTTTTAGTAATTGTCCCCACTCTTTTGCAAATAGGACTAGGGGGAGGGAGGAGAGTGAGAGGGAGGAGAGAGAAAGAGAGGATAGGGAGGGACAGAGGGAGAGAGGGAAGGAGGAGAAAGCGAGGGAGGGAGAGGAAGAGGGGAAGGGTAGGGAGAAGGGTGAAGGGGTGGGGCAGGAGGAGGGTAGTGAGCATGGGGGAGGGGAGGAGTGGATGGAGAGTTGTGAGCAGGGAGAGGGAGAGAGTAAGCATGGGGGGAGGGGGGATGAGGAGTAAGCTAGCCGGGGACCTTGCAGTATCAGAGTCAGAAGGGGAGTATGAGGATAGTGACACAGGGAGTGTGGTGGAGGTGCAGATCAATAGGGGGGAGTGGGGGGGAGGGAGTCAGGGGGGGAAGCGGCACAAGATACCGGGGGCTCAGGGAAGAATGGGGCAGGGGTGGGCGAGGAGGTATTAGAAGAAGGGGAGGAGGGTGAGAGTGAGAGTGGGATGGATCAGGAGAAGGGGCCAAGTAAAAGGAAATCGGATGGGGATGGGGGTGTGAGGACGGAGGGGGTGGTGGAAAGGAGGAAAAAAAAAAAACGAGGGGTCAGGAGAGCGGAGGTGGTCTGCTCGTCGCCTAGCTCTGTTGGGTCCTTGAGAGAAGAGTATGGGGGAGAGGGGAGAGCGGGGGAGGGTGGTAGTGATTCCTTTTAGACAATATTGGGGTGAATGTTTTTGCGGGTGAAGTGGGTGAGGAGTCTTCAAATTCAGAATGGTAAGGTCACTAATAATTTGGTTGAGTGTTGTGATGGCGTTGTCCATAGCAACTATTAATGTGAGGAGTGTGAGGAGTAAGGATAGGTGCAAAATGATTTTAGATTCTTTGGGTAGTGTAAAGGCAGATGTGCTGCTGTTACAGGAGTGTGGTCTCCCTTTAGAGAAGCTTATAAGGAATTTGAGAGTATGTGGGTGTATGGGCATCGGTGTGGTCAGGGGCAAATGGTTGTAAGAATGTAGGTGTGGCTGTGTTATTCAAAAATAAAAATATAGAGATTAAAAGTAAAACTGTGGTTGAGTGTGGGAGAGCTGTGGTAGTGGATGTGGAGTGGATGGGGAAGGAGGTGAGGGTTATAAATGTGTACGCCTCGCCAGATAAGCATGAAAGGGTTGAGTGCTTTGAGAAACTGAGGGTGTTTGTGAAAACATCAAAGATTGTGATTTGGGAGGGACTTCAATTGTGTGTTAAGTGTGAGTGATAGGAAGGGTGAGGGTGTGAAGCTGGATAAAACCTCTAAGATGTTGGGGAGTATTGTGCAGGATGCTCAATTAGTAGATGGGTTTAGGAGGTTGTATCCAGGGCTATCGGGATACACGTGGTCGGATACAACGGGTGTGAGGGCTTCTAGGATTGACTTTATTTTTCTTCAAAGGAAATGGAGTGGGTGGCATGTGTGTGTGCCTGTGTTTTATTCTGACCATGTGATGGGTGTGCGGAGGTGAAACTGGAAGGGGTGTGTGGTGGGGGGAGGGGTGGAAGTTAAATGTGAGTGTGTTAAAGAATAAGGATGTTATGAGTGAGTTTGAGAGGAGGTACAGGGGTGGCAGTCATTGAAAGAAATGTTTGATTCAGTGGGTGAGTGGTGGGAGTGTATAAAAATAAAATTAAAAAGTTTTTGTGGAAGGGGGGTGGATGGCAAAATGGAGAGAAAGAAGGTGAGCCGGTTGCAAAGGAAGTTGAATAGGATGTATGAATTGGGGAGTATGGGGTGTAATGTATGAGTGATGTGTGTGAGATTAAGAACAAATTAAAAGTGCTGCATGTAAAGAGAACCGAGAGTGTGATTGTGGAGAGTAAGGTGCGGCATTTGGAGGAGAACGAGAAGTGCTCTAGGTACTTCTTTAAGAAAGTGATGAGTGGCAGTAAGGTGTTGTATGGGTTGAGAGATGAGAGTGGGGTGGTGAGGAAGGAGACGGAGGGCATGATAGATGTGGCTGAGAGGTTTTACACCAAGTTGTATGAAAGGAAGGTGATTGATGAGAGCATGGTGTGTGATATGTTGGAGGGGTTGGAGAGGAGGGTGTGTCAGGGTGAGGTATTGAACGGGGTGATCTCCCTGGAGGAGGCTGCTGCTGCTATGGAGTCTTTCAGGGACGGGAAGACGCCGGGCGGGGATGGTCTGCCCAGAGAATTCTACAAGACCTGTTGGAACTTGGTTGGGCCGGACTTAACCAGGGTGTTCAATGAGACTTTGCTGAAGGAGGAGATGCCGGCATCCTTTAGACAGGGGATTATAGTGCTGGTCTTTAAAAAGAACTGTAAAGAGGAACTGGCAAACTGGAGACCTCTAACCCTTTTAAATGTGGATTACAAATGTTTTTCTAAGATTTTAACTTGCAGAATGAGGACGGTGATAGAAGAGGTGATCCATCCGGATCAGACCTGTGGCATTCCAGGGCGGAAGATTACGGATAGCCTTATCTTACTGAGAGATGCTGTCTTTTTTGCACAGGACCGAAAGGTGCCGGTATGCCTTTTGAATTTGGACTTGGAAAAGGCATACGACAGGATCTCTCATGAGTTTATGCTCCAGGTTTTGAGAAAAATGGGGTTTACAGATCAAATTGTTAAGTGGGTAAGTCTCCTCTATAGTAATATAGGGAGTAGAGTGAGTATCAATGGGAAGCTATCCGGTCAAATTGATATCAAGTGTGGAGTAAGACAAGGCTGCCCGCTGTCCCCCCTGCTTTTTATCTGTTGTGTGGAACCTTTGGCTCAGGCCCTCCGTAAAGACAAGGTGATCAGGGGGCTGGCTATCCCGGGGGGTGGAGGAGCTGAGGCAAAGTGCGTCTTGTATATGGATGATGTGAATGTGTTGTGTGTGAGTGAGAGAGCAATTAAACGAGTGTTGTGGCAGTGTGAGTGTTTTTGTGTGGCCTCCGGGTCCAAGTTGAATAAGGAGAAGTCGGAGTGCATGTTGTTTGGGGGATGGGAGGGGGTACCGGATGTTGGGGTATGCGTGAAAACTGATTTTATAAAAGTTTTAGGAATAAGGATGGACGCCACAGGATCTGGTCTGAGCAATTGGGTGGAGGTCTCAAAGAAAGTGGGCCAGAAAATGGGGCTGTGGACACAGAGGAGCCTGACACTGGAGGGGAAGGTGCTCATTGTCAAGGCGGTCATTCTCCCCTTGCTTCTGTATGTGGGAGTGGTCTTCCCACCCCCCAGGGCTGTTATCACAGTTCTAAAAAGGCAGATGTTTCGTTTTTTTTGGGGTGCCAAGTGGGAGCGTTTGAAGAGAGAGGTGGTGTGTAAAGGGGTATTAAAGGGTGGTAAAGGGCTTCCGGAATTGGAAATGTTTTTATATGTTCACGCAGTTTGCAGGCATGTTGAATTGGTGTTAAGAGGGGAGTGTCAAGGGGCTTTGTTTGTGAGGTTTTTTATGGGGGCGTTTTTAAGGTTTCTAGGAATTTTAAAGATCCCCCTTACTGTCCCGATTGTTTTTGATCCTCCCTTTGGGTATGCAGTGTTTAAAGAGTTCTTAAAGGGGAAACTGACGGGGAAGGTTGACAAAGATCTGCTTTTAAAACCAAGAAAACTGCTTTCTTTTGTGCAGGAGAGTGTGACCACATGTCCTATAAAGAGGGTTGCAGTAGGTGATCCAGAGAAGGTGTGGAGGAATGCTGCCCATCCTGCCTAGATGAACCAGCATAAAGACCTGGCCTGGCTTATCATGCATGAGGTGTTGCCGGTGAGAGCGGTGATGCATGGCAGAGGGATGTGCAAGACCCCTAGCTGTCCTTTTCAGGGCTGTGGGGCGGAGGAATCGGTGTGCCATCTGTTGTGGGAGTGCGAGTCTGCCAGGCGCTTGGGGAGAAAGGCGTCCCCCTGTTGGCTGTGTGGTTGGAAGGCAACCTGTTGGAGGAACAGCTGGTTTTGTATGGCCCAAAGAAGAAGGAGGAAGGCTCATGGCAGCTCTGGTGTGTGGTGAACTGTTTTAAGGAGGCCCTGTGGAAGGCAAGGAATATCCTGGTCTTGAAATCTGAGACCTTGAGCTGCCGTGGAGACCTATGAGATCGGCCAAAGGGCCATACGGGACTATGTGTTGCGAGATGTCAACAGGAGGGGGCGGAAGAAGCGGAGAGGATCTGGCGGTGGGAGAAGTGGCCGGGCAGTGCTGGTGCTAGGTTGGAGTGTCTGGGCTTGTCAAGGCAGGATGAGGACTTTATTTAAGGACATGCACTCTTTTGTACAAACGTGTTTTAGAGGTGCCTGTTAACTATTGTTATTGTGAATTGTATGTGTTAGTTTTGTAATTGTGTATTGTGTTGATTGTAAAAAAAAAAAAAAAAAAAAAAAAAAAAAAAATCTGTTCTTATCAGTTTAATATCTGATACGCCCCCATAGGGGGACCCGCCTATATTAAATTGATTTTTGAAGCAGGAGATGGAACCGGGCTTGCTCCGTCCACTCCACGCATCGACCCGGTATTGCAGTATCTCCGGGAACGGTGCACAAGAAAGGTCAAAAGAGAGAGAGAGAGAGAGAGAGAGAGAGAGAGCCAGCCTCTCCCTCTCCCTTTTTCTGGGTTGTATTTTTTCCCGCTTTTTTGTTTTTGTTTTTTTTTTTTTTTTTTTTTTGTTTGTTTGTTTGTTCCAAATAAGGCAGGCAGGTCTGCCTAACTGATGGACAGCCTGTTCTGCTCACGCAGCAGGCCAGTTTGTTCCAGAAGGCCTTGCGCTCGTGGGAGGAGGAGGCAGGTCTGCGGTAAAGCAGAAACGGACAGCCTGTTTAGTGGGGCAAGGAGCCCTTTGTTTGTTTGGCAGCAGCAAAGCGCCAGGCAGGCAGAACTGCCTAACTTTTGGGAAGAGCCCTGTTTTGTTTTGTTTTGTTTTGTTTGGCCAATAAGCCGGGTAAAGGAAGTTCTTTGGGCCTAACCGGAAGGACAGCCTGCCAGTAAAGCCACACTTTTGTTTCTTCAGTTCGAATAAATCAGGCTAAGGACTAAGGTTAGAGGGTAGTGGATTGCCAGCCGCCCCTCCGAGGGTCTGTGAGAGGTTTGTTCGGGTGAGGAGGAACAGAATTTTTTATTTTTTGACTGGCTTTTCTTCAGCTCGGCTTTTTTTTGGAAGTTAGAACATAAGAAGAACATAAGAAAGTTTACCTAAGAGGAGGCCATTCAGCCCATCTTGCTCGTTTGGTTTTGTAGCTTATTGATCCCAGAATCTCATCAAGCAGCTTCTTGAAGGATCCCAGGTGTCAGCTTCAACAACATTACTGGGGAGTTGGTTCCAGACCCTCACAATTCTCTGTGTAAAAAAGTGCCTCCTATTTTCTGTTCTGAATGCCCCTTTATCTAATCTCCATTTATGGCCCCTGGTCCTTTTTGCTTTTTCAAGTGAAAGAAGTCCCCCGGGTTGACATTGTCTATACCTTTTTGATTTTGAATGTTTGAATCAGGCAGGCAGGCAGGTAGTCTTCTTTGTTCAAGACTGAATAGATTCAATTCTTTTAGCCTGTCTGCACGCGACATGCCTTTTAAACGGATGGATAGCCTTGTTGAATGTTTTTCTAGAGCAGCAATATCCTTTTTTGTAACGAGGTGACCAGAACTGAACACAATATTCTAGGTGAGGTCCAGTGATGCTCAGTCTGGTTTTGGCTTGCCCAATCCAGGCCGAGGGTCTTTCAAGATTTTGTTGACTGTTGAGAGCAGTTTTTCTTTTTGGGGCGGTTCCAGTTTTTTCTTTTTTCAGGCGGTTCTGGCTTTTCCAGACGTTCCTGGAGTTCGAGAGAAGGAGGACCTACCATCCAGAAGACCTTGAGGACCCTTTGATGACCTAGACGACCTCATCCCCAGCCCTTGATTGTAATCGAGATCCAGACCGGAAGAGAGCAGCCGACGCCCAGCAGAGGGCGCCATCTGGGAGGAGCAGAGGGCGGCCCCGGACCCCGAGGAGGAGTCACAGCCACGATTCTTCCCACGTGGTCTCGGTGCCAAGCAGTGCCCTACTCCGCCAGGGAAGGACACCGCTCACCTGGGGAGGGGGTCCTCTGCGAGGCGACCATCTCCTCAGGGACTAAAGTAATAGTTCCTTCAACTGCCCAGATTTGCTGCTTACGTTGTCTCTTTTCTGCAGAGAGAGACAACCGGACGCCCAGAGGCTTCTCCCACCCCAATCGGAGGAGCCAGCTGAAGGATGGCATGCCCGCCAACCCAGGAGACCAGGAGGCACAATGCGGTGCGCTTCACAAGGACCCAGCAAGAGGAAACGGAACCAGGACTGACGAGACTGGAGTTCAGCCGGACCATTCTTCAGAGGGGTATGGGTTTTTCCCCTTCTGACTTGAATTGTTTGGTGAAATTGCCAGGGCTTAAGGAAGTGTTTGAGGTCAGTTTTAGGAACCCCCAAAAATTACAAGAAATGTGGTCCTTTTGGGGGGAGAATAAATATCTCGCTCCATACAAAGAATTTTGTGTGGATGCACTGACAGACAGAGAAATGAAAGTTGTTACTGTCCAATTTTTCAATGAGGCTGTTAGCGACTATGACATTACAACATGGCTTAACCGCTATGAGAGGGTGTCATCAGAAGGGAGGAAAATTACTGACGAAGATGGGGTTTGGACAGGAGCCAGGAAGTGGCTGGTACGCCTCAATGTTGATCCATCGGGCATTGGAGGCGTCCGCCACATTCCAAACTCCATAGTGTTAGGGCCCAACAGAGGGCTGGTATTTTATAATGGGATGCCAAAACTCTGCAGGAAATGTGGGGAATTAGGACACCTGGCGGCCGCATGTACTGTAGTCAAGTGCAGGAACTGCGGCGCCCCCCACGAGACCAGCCACTGCAGAGAAGAGAGGCAGTGCAATTTGTGTGAAAAGAAGGGGCATCTGTTTAAGGACTGCCCCTCTTCCTATGCCAACATGGCCAGAGCCAGCAAGGCAAATACCAACAAGCCTAGGCCTGAGCAAGAAGAGGGAGCAAGTAACAAAGATCAGTCCACATCACCACCAACAGCATCTAAAACCCAGACTCCAGCACCACCATCATCACCAGCACCCCCCTCACCCCCCCGCCCCCGAGACATGTCCCGTTTTACGAGGACCCCTTCCCCCAGCCCAGAGAGAGTACAACAGCTACTCCACTAGCTCCTCCAGTAGCTCCTCTGATACAGAACACGAGGCAGGAGGGAGCCGGACCCAGCAGCGCCCCCTGAGTAGGGGCCCTCTCAGCGCCAGCTCCCCTCGGCTCTCGTTATGACGCCATAAGGATTGAGTCAGTGGGGGAGGAAAGCGAAAGCGACAGTGAAAGTGAGAGTGAGAAGGAGGGGAAGGGAGTGAAGAACCAGCCGAGGGTGGGGAAAAGAAAGGGTAGAGACGAGGGGGGGAAAGAAAGAAGATAAAGATCAAAGACAGCAAGTTGCAGGTGGCCCCCATAGATCCAAAACCAGCTAATGTCCACACAAAGTCCCCAGTCTTGCCCTCGCAGGCAGAGACAGAGGCGAGTGGGACGGCTACACTGCCGCCTAGTGGGCAGGTAGCAGCCAGCCAGGGCATCCCCAGCCAACCTTCCCAGTCATTAACACAAACCCTAGCACACCTCGCAGAAGAGGTGTTCACTAATGCACCGAGGCAGAGGTCGGGGTAAACACTTTCCCTGACCAGCAGTACCGGTAGCAATGACCTCTTCAAGCGAAGGGCCTCCCTTCAAAGCATCCTGACCCTCCCTTGTATGGGCAAAACCAGGGGCCCCCTAGAGGTCCTCCTAGATACAGCACTGGAGGACATGGGAATACCCCTGGACGCGGTAAGCCAGAAGTCTGCTAACAGCTCCAATTCAACAGACGGTAACAGCCAAAGAAGGCTGTCTGTCATAACCCCCCAGGACAAAGCTGACCCACACGTTCCGAGGGGCCCTGAGCAAGTTCCACCAGACTTACCTTGTGGGGAGTTGAATAGCCCAAACAACTCCACGTACTGTGCATACAAAGACGGTGCCTTCTTGGACGAGGCAGCAGTGAGTACCTTCTCAGGGGTGATGGGAGTTGCAAATAAGCCCAAGCCCCTCGAAGCAAGCGTAGAGCTAAGAGTAGGAAGAGTGTCCCGACCTCCCAATCATAGTCGCTATGGGGTGGACGAGCGACTCCTTTTCTTGTTAGCTACCCTGATGGCCCTGATATGTGTGTCTGTTAATGTCAGGAGCATCAGGGAGACACAAAAAAAGATTTGATGTACTAAACTATCTAGCTAACTTGAAAGCAGATATCATCTTTCTGCAGGAGTGTGGTATTTCGTCGAGCCCTGATTATAGGGACCTGAAGGAGAGTTGGACCCTGGGGACTCCTTCTGGTCGGGCTCCAACATAGCCAGAGCCGACGGAGTAGGTATCTGTTTAAAAACCCATTTATTACCTCCCGCAGCAGGAGGTAGAACCTGGTAGAATTCTGAGCATGGATGTGACATACAACAACACCCCTCAGACTGGTCAATGTCTACGCACCCACCAACCAAAACGAAAGAGTTCAATTTTTTCCACAGCTGCGCGCCCACTCCTGCTGGGGAACGCACTGGCCATCATCGTGTCAGGTGACTTCAATTGTGCTCTAGGGACGTGAGACCGGAGCAGGCCACGCAACGACCGCCTAGTAGAGTTTTGTCCTCCGTAATATCTGATTTCTCCCTGTGTGATGCAGGTAAGGACCTGGTGCCTCCCTTTACCTGGGTGAGCTCATCTGGGACCTCCTTCTCCTGTATAGATCTCGTCCTGCATACCAGCTCCCTTACGAAGACGGCAGTAGACACCCAGGCCGTCTTTTTCTCTGACCATAGGCTCCTGCAGGTAACATTGCAGGTCCCTCAGACCTCCCAGATGGGGTCAGGGGTCTGGAAATTAAACACCTCCTTACTGACGACCCCTCCATAGCTGCAGCCTATAAGAGCAGGCTTGTTGAGTGGACCACTTTATGTGACCTATTCAACTCCCCCATAGAGTGGTGGGAGATGGTCAAAATCAGAACTAAGGGTTATTTCATAGCAGCAGGCAAGAGGAAAGCAAAAGAAAGGAGGGCCAAATATAAACACCTGAATGCTGCCCTCCAGCGTCTGAGCCTGCTTCAGCTTCGGGGGTTCCCTGTAAGCGACGAGATAGCCCAGACCAAGCTAGATCTTTCAGTGCTTTGTAGGGAGGAACAACGAAAGGTCATGCACAATGCAAAAGTGCAAAAAAATGGAGGAAGACGAAAAGTGTACCCGCTTCTTCTTCCAGAAAATGAGGGAGAAGCGGCACTTGATGTCCTCCATGCTCGACAGCAGGGGGAGGATAGTAGAGGATAGTGAGGGAGTGAAAAAAGTGGTAGAGAACTTCTATAGGGACCTATATAACATCAAAGCTACAGATGACACCCTGATAGAGTGGTTCCTGAGCCAGTTGGAGCCTGACTCAGTGACGTGGGACGAGGAGGAGGAGAAAGACCCAGAACTCACGCTGGAGGAGCTCACCCAGGCGGTTAAGACCATGAACACCGGTAAGACGCCAGGTCCAGATGGCATCCCAGGTGAGTATTACCATCTTTTTGGGACACGCTAAAAGTCCATTTAGCGGAGGTCTACAGAGCGGGTCTACAGGAGAAGCGGTTGGGCCCTTCTATGCGGGAGAGTGTAATTACTCTCCTTCATAAGAAAGGGGAAGTTAAAGATCTACGGAATTGGCGCCCAATCAGCCTCCTTTGTGTGGATTACAAGATACTAGCCAAAGCTCTGATGTCCGGCCACAAGTACACCTCCCTTTGGTCATTGGCCCCGACCAGGCTTGTGGTGTCCCAGGGAGGTCCATCACCGATATTTTAATGTTAACAAGGGACATTCTGGCTTATTCTAGAGAACGGAACCATCCCTCTGCCTGTTCAACCTTGACCAGGAGAAGGCGTTCGATAGGGTAAGCCATGAATATATGTACAAAGTGATGGACCAGATGAAATTCGCTCCTGGACTTAGGGGGTGGGTTAAAACTATCTATACAAACATTAGTACCCGAGTCTTGGTGAACAGACAACTGACTGGTAAAATATCTATCCAGTCAGGGGTCAGACAGGGTTGCCCACTATCCCCACTGCTATATGTCGTGTGCATTGAACCCCTCCTGCAGGCAATTCGTAGGGATACCAATATAACTGGTTTCCAGCTGCCTGGATCCAACGGGTCCAGGTCAAAACAACAGCATATATGGACGATGTGTCACCATTTGCACCAACACATCGTCGGTACCTCGGATTAGTAATATCCTTGAGAAGTACTGCACGGCGACCGGGCAGTGATTAATAAGTCCAAGAGCGAAGTCTACGTGTCAAAAATTGGCAGGTAGATAGGGAACTGTCGGACATGTACCCCTGTCAAAAAGGACAAAATCAAGATTCTGGGCCTCATTTTCGAGAACAATAGCTCGGGGGCCCAGAGCTGGACGGCGGCCATTAACCAGGTCCGTAAAAAGATTGGCGGATGGAGCACAAGATCCTTAACAATGACGGGTAGAGTATTAATAACCAAGTCTATACTGTTCCCCATCCTCTCTTATGTAGGAAAAATCTTTCCCCCAGACAGGACCACCAAAAAGTGGTGGACCGCATTATCCACCGCTTTATCTGGGGCAGCAAGATGGGAGGGTAAAACGAGCCACCTTGAGTAAAGCTGACAAGAAGGGAGGTAAGGGGGTCCCGGACGTTGTGCAGCTCACCCGAGTGCAGGGGCTCACGCAAACTATCCAGAACATCCAGGCCCTGGACAGGAAGGTATGTTACATGAATCGTTTCTATTTTGCCACCTGTCTCAGGGCCTTGGGCCTCTGCACTATTGACAACACCGTGCTGTACTCCTGGGACCCCCATTGTATTATAGAACCTTAAGGGACACTATATATAAATTGGGCTTAGATAAAGCAAAATTGGCCTCCTGGGAATACAAGGCTGTAACTAAATATCTTGCCTGTTCCCAGGAAATTGAAAAAGTAGCTACTTTCTCCCTCACCCAAAGCCAAAAATCTGGGAGAATGTGTCTCACAGCTGCCTCAGTAATGTCCAGAAGGATATAGCATGGAACACCGTCCACAGTTCACTCCCCCACTCGAGCGTTCATGTTCAGGAGGGGACTAGCCCAAGTAGAAACATGCCCCTATGCAAAGTGCCGCAAGAGAGAAACACCAGCCCATATCTTCTGGGAGTGTGATGTGGCTGGCAGTGTCTGGCTCTCTGTCTCTGTCTTCCTAAACAGGTTTGCTGACACAGCCAAGATGACCGCTGAGACTGTGCTCTATGGGCCTGCGGGAGGAATCGCTACCAGCACAGCTAAGTGCGTTTGGCATGTCATCAATGTTGTCAAGCAGATCCTGTGGGAGGGCCGTAACGTCTGTGTCTATCACAAGCAGGAGCTAGACAATATCACCACGACCAGAAGGGCACAAACTCTTATTAAGGACTTTGTAATTCTGGACATCCGGACCCTCGGGAAGGACAAGGCCTGCGCGGAGTGGAGGATCGCCGGACTTCAGGACGTGAAGATGGAATGAAGAAAAAACTGGAACCGCTTAGCTCCTAGGAGCGGGACCACGGGCACCGCTAAGCCTTTTATTTATTTTGTCATGCCAGCATTCCGCCCTTTTTAGCTGGCATGACCGTTTTTGAACGGTGCCCTGGTTTTATGTAGTCTTTTTGTTTCAGTTTTATGTTCTTTTATTTGATTTATTTTGAATGTTTTATTTGATTTTGTTTTGTTTTGTTTATGTATCTAAAAGATTTTTAATGTTAACTATTAAAAGTTACATTTTAAGTGTTTTAAAATTTTAGAATTTTAACTCACTGTTTTACACACTGTCCCTTTTCCCCTGTCCCTGTTTTAGTAATATAGTTTTATTGTTCTGTTTTATGTTCACTTTTGAACCTTTTTAGAGAGCACTCCCCGGCCCTCACAAGCACTGGTTTTTTATAGATGGTTCTTTTTTTCCAGTCACTTTTAAAGCAGCACAGGTTTTTTTCATGTTGATTTTAATCTGTGTCTGTTTTAACCATGTACAAAGCACAATTGTCTTGGTGTTTTTAAATGTATTTTAAATGCTTTTAAAACAAAATGTATGTCTGTATGCATGAATGTCATCTTTAAAAGAAATGTAAAATGAATGAAATGAATGGGTGTAAATGGAAAAAAATGGTAAAATCTCAATAAAAGAGTATTTTACTAAAGATTTCCGTGGAGAGGAGCATTTATGAGTTCAATGCAATTTTTGGCTAGCCCTGCCCCTCGGGGTGGGCCTCGACATGGGTTTAAAAGCAGAACGAGCACAGCAGCGGCGGCGGTCGTGTTAATAATTAGAGCCTGGCACCTTTTTTTTCTTTTTCTTTTTTTTTCTTTTTCCCATTTTTCCCCTCAGTCCAAGAAGCGAGTACCCCGGCAGCTCCGGCGGGCGGCCGCGCCCGGGGCGTTTGGTCAAAACCATTGTGGGCATCGCTTCTCGGCCTCTTGGCCCAGATCAAGTTTAAGCTTGGATCGAGAGAACGCGACGGAGGAGATGGAGTATACGATTCCACGGCAGGGGATGCGTATGAAGAATACAGTGCGGTTGTGTTTCGAAAAAGATGATGAAACAAGAAGAAGAATTACTTTGAGATTCGTGGTGAAGGATTTCCTCGGCAAGAAATTCGGAATAGCGCCATCGATGGTATACTGCTTGCATGACTTCAGTCATATTGGATATTTTGACATCACTTTTGCAGCGGAGAGCACGTGTTTGGATTTCTGGGAGGATTATAAGAAAAAAAAAATGGATCCGGATTTGGTTGGTGTTTACTGCTGGCCTCTCTTCTTCAGAGAAACAAGGTTAGTGACTGTGCATATGTTTAGTGCATATGTTAAGGTGGAGGACATTGTTTGTTTTCTCTCTAGATACTGCACTTCTGTGCAATATAGAGCACCAGTATTGAATAAATTCGGAATTTGGAGTGGGAAACAAGTTTTTCTAGTAAGACTGAGAAATGACCCAGATGGCATTGGTGGAGTTTTGCATCCGCCAAAAAACTTTTCACTGGGCTCAGTAAGGGAAGCCTATTTTTATGCAGGCCAGCCCCTTTTTTGCAGAAAATGCCAACGTTTTGGCCATGTGCAGGAGAATTGCACAGAAGATATTTTCTGCAGAAATTGTAAAAAGGGTGGGCATATGGCCAGAGACTGCAGAGAGGAGAAGAAATGCAATGCTTGTGGTGTGGCAGGCCACCTTTTTAGAAACTGCACATTGAGAAGAGTTTCCTTTGCAGAAATGGTGAGGAGGGACTCATCAGAAATGAGGCCTGGCTGACAGGAAGAGGAAGTGGAAGGGAGTGGCTCTGAGAGGCATGTAGCTGGAGAGGAGAAAACAGCAGAGGGGGGTGGAGAGGTAGCTGGTCCCTCTTCAGTCAATTTTCCTCTCCAAGTAGAGAACGAGCATGATGGCATTGCAGAGTTGTTTGAGCCTATAAGTATGATAAGTGACTGGGGGAGTACAGATAATAGTGAAGCTGAGGAACTTGTGGAACAAACAGTGAAACAACTTGAGGAAGAAATGGAGTTTACTGTTGTGGAGGGGAAAGGGAAGGGCAAAAGCAAAAGGAAGGCTCCGGAAGATGATGGAAACAGGGGGGGGGTGAATAAAATGAAGATCTTTGAAGCTCCTCCTCCTATACCTGCAGTAATTGGGGGGAGCTATGGGGCTTTGATTAATGAGGAGGGTACAGATGTATCGAGAGAAGAGGAGAGTGCTGATGAGATACAGGAGGTGTCGGAGACGCAGATGAGTGAGGGGCTGAAGGGTCCCTACCTGAATCAAGAGGGGGTAGACAACTTCGCTGCTGTCACAGGCATGGAGAAAGGATCTGATATGGGTGATCCACCTGAAGAGAGTAAAGAACATGATGGACCTACCAGAATAGGTGTGAACGTATCTGAGGTTGTTTGAAATCTCATGGATTACAAGATACCTGTTTAAAAACTTTTACTTATCATGGTTCTCAAGATAATATCTGCAAACACAAGAGGACTAAGAGATTTGGTCAAGCGTAACTCTTTTTTTTACTATCTTTGAAGAGTTTGCATTTTCATGTGGGCTTTCTGCAAGAATGCCATTTAAAAAATGATTATGATGTTGGTAAATATACTGCAGACTGGTCTTTAGGTCCATCCAGATGGAGCATTGGGAGTGTTTTCTCTAATGGGGTAGGAATTATTTTTAAAGGAGATATGTTTAAAATTGAGAGCTCAATGGTAATTGAACCTGGAAGAATCATTTATGTAGATGGGAATGTGGATGGGGTGAGGTACAGATTAATTAATGTTTATGCACCTACCAATAGATCCTCACGATTGGAAATGTTTAAAAATCTACCGGATATTTTGAGCACCAACAGAATAGTAGTGATGGGAGGAGATTTTAATATCTCCTTGGACGGGAGGGGTGGGGCGGGGGGAGAGGATGATTTTTCGGCCAAATATATTAGTAGCTTGTTGACAGACTTCTCCTTAACGGATATGTATAGGAATTTAAATACAAAAGACCCAGGTCATACCTGGAGAAATTCGTCAGGTTTATCAAGACGTTTAGATTACTTTTTCATAACAAATAGTTTTATGGAAGGGGAGTTTGAGTCCTTTCCAAACTGGTCTTCTGACCATGACATAATTAGGGTGGGTTGTAAAGTAAGTTTACCACAGTTAGGACCAGGTTTTTGGAAACTAAATATAAGACTGCTTGAGAGAGAGGATTTTAGAAAGGAATTTCTAGAGTTTTATAAAGGGTGGCAGAACTTAAAAGTTGGGTTTGTTTCTAAAGTAGATTGGTGGGAGGAGGTTAAAATAAAGATTAGCCAGTTTTGTCGAAAGTATTGTAGGAAAAGCAGAAACAAAGAGTGGAGTAGAATAAATAAACTGCAAAAAGATTTAGAGGTCATGCATTCTAAAATAAACGAGGGGAAAGAGGTTAGTTTGGAGGTATATAACAATATCAAAAAAGAAATAAAGAATAACATTGAAACAAAGGTTAAGGAGTTTAACTTTTTGGCAAAAGTAATAGAAAAAGAACATGATGAAAAGTGTTCCAAATTTTTCTTTCAAAGCATTAAGGAAAAACAAAGGAAAGCCATAATTTCTGAATTGGATACAGGGATGGGGAAAATTAACAAAAGAGAGGATATCTTAAAGCATGTTCAGGAGTTTTATCAGGAGTTATTTAAAAAAAGAGAGATAGATAATGTAAAAGCGGAGGAATTGTTAAATAATATAAACAAAAAGTTAAATAATGAAGAAAGAACACTTTTGGAAAAAGGTATATCCAAAGATGAAATAAAGATGGCTTTGAAGTCCTTGAAAGCTGATAAAACTCCTGGATGTGATGGATTACCAAAGGAATTTTATATTTGTTTTTGGGATATGTTAGGAGATGATTTAACAGAGGTGTATAAAGAGGTTTTGGTTGATGGAGTGATGCCAGAAACTATGAGGTCAGGGGTATTAAGTTTAATATATAAAAAGGGAAATAAGGAGCTACTAAAAAATTGGAGGCCTATCACCTTGTTAAATGTGGATAATAAAATTTTGGGTAAGGTGATGACAAACAGATTGAAAAATGGTGATGCCCAGTCTAGTTAATGAGGACCAGACTTGTGGGGTTAGGGAATAGGTCCACAACCTACAATTTGCAGCTAACTAGAGATGTCATCAGCTGGGCAAAAGACAGAGACTTACCATTGTGCCTGTTGAGCGTCGACCAGGAGAAGGCCTTCGATAGGGTCAGTCACGAGTTCTTGTTTGCTGTCCTGGAAAGAATGAATTGTGGAACTTTTGTTAATTGGGTTAGAACAATGTATAATAAAGCATCTAGTAGGGTGCAAATTAATGGTTTCTTTAGTGAACGGGTAAGGCAAGAAGGTGGGGTGAGGCAAGGGTGCCCAATGTCACCGTTATTATATGTGCTATGTGTTGAGCCGTTGGCAAATTGTATAAGAACGGACAAAGATATAGATGGGGTTCTTATCCCCGGAAGTAACGGGAAAAGGGTTAAAATTGCTCAATACGCAGATGACACTAGCTTGTTTTTATGTTCTGATTGGGCCATAAGTAGGGTGATTGTGTTGTTAAAAACTTATGGAGAAGCAGTGGGGTCAAAGATTAATCTGGAGAAATCTTCTATGATGTACTGTGGCAAGTGGGAAGGGAGGACGGACAGCAGGGGAGGTATAACTGTGTGTAAGGATGGGCTAAAAATTCTGGGGGTGCACTTTTTTCAGAAGGATGGGATAAAGAAAAACTGGGAGGGGAAAATGGAAAAAGTTAAAGTGAAATAAAATATGTGGAAAAGAAGAAGGTTGACCATTAGTGGAAGAATCATGGTTATAAAGGCAGGTATATTGCCAACATTGATTTATTTGGCACGGGTGTTCCCAATTAATGCAAGAAGTAAAATAATCTTAACTAGGTTGATATTCTCCTTTATATGGGGCGGTAAATATGAAAGTGTGAAGAGGGAATTGATGTATGGGAAGGTAGCAAAGGGAGGGAGAGATATTCCATGTCTGTCCGTAAAATTGGATTGTTTCTTTCTCAATCAGGTGTGCAAAACTTTGTTAAAGGGAACAGAACACAAGTCATTTTATTTTGTTAGGTTATGGTTTGGATCAGCCTTGAGAGGGATAATACCCTGGGATAATAGAGTGCCGAATGCGGAAGTCAAACCCGAGTATTACATGTACGCAATGTCCTTTTTAAAGATACATATAAAAGAAATGGGGAAAGAGGTCTTGTTAGATCATAAAAAAATGTATGAAATTATAACAGAACGCTGGGAAGGGAGGTATGAGGACAATCTGAAATTGGTCAATTGGGAAGGGATACAGCCGAAATGGCTGGATAATGAGTGTAAAGATTTGGGGTGGCTGTGTGCTTTAAACAGACTGTCGGTTAAGGAAAGATTATATAGGCATCACTGTGCTGTAAATGAAGAGTGCCCAAGGTGTAAAAAAGAGGAAACTGTTCTGCATGTGTTTTGGGAGTGTGTATTCGCAAAAGAATTTTGGGGAAGGTGCTTTATACTTATCAATATGGTCTGTGACAATATAATTCTGGATAGCAAGAGTATTTTGTATGGGGAGGGGGTGTTGAAATTGCCAAAGAAAGTGTTTAGAGCAGTATGGTCTATCATTAGTTTGGGGAAGCTAGTTTTGTGGAAAAAAAGGAATGTGTGCATTAAAAAGAAAAAGGATGCAACAGAACCGGAACATGCTTATTTTTTGTTTGTCTGGAAGTTAAAAAATGTCATTAAAATGGATAAATATAGGTATGGGGAAGACTTTTGTGAGAACATTTGGGGAAGGTTAAGGCATGTAATGAATTATTAATTATAGGATTGTAATAAGTGTATTGAATTATTATTGCGTATTGTATGAGTAATTTTTTAATAAAAAAAATAAATAAAAAATCTGTTCTTATCAGTTTAATATCTGATACGTCCCCCATAGGGGGACCCGTCTATATTAAATTGATTTTTGAAGCAGGAGATGGAACCGGGCTTGCTCCGCCCACTCCACGATCGACCCGGTATTGCAGTACCTCCGGAACGGTGCACAAGAAAGGTCAAAAAAGAGAGAGAGAGCCAGCCTCCCTCTCCCTTTTTCTGGGTTGTATTTTCCCCGCTTTTTTTGTTTTTTTTTTTTTTTTGTTTGTTTGTTTGTTTGTTTGTTCCAAATAAAGGCAGGCAGGCAGGTCTGCCTAACTGATGGACAGCCTGCTCTGCTCACGCTTTTGTTTGATTGTTCGTTCCAAATAAGGCAGGCAGGCAGGCAGGTCTGCCTAACTGATGGACAGCCTGTTCTGCTCACGCAGCAGGCCAGTGTACCCAGAAGGCCTTGCGCTCGTGGGAGGAGGAGGACGACGAGCGCAGCGGTAAAGCAGAAACGGAGCTGTTTAGTGGGGCAAGGAGCCCTCGCTTTCAAGGCGGCAGCAGCAAAGCGCCCCTTTGCCGGGACCGAACGGCACTTGCGTTTTGGGAAGAGTTCCTGTTTTGTTTTGTTTTGTTTGGCCTTGCGCCTGGTGGTAGAGGAGAAGGCCTTTGGGCCGGCCGGAAGGGTTGGCTGCCAGTAAAGCCACACTCTGGCTTCTCTTCAGTTCGAATAAATCTTTGCCTTTTAGTAAAGAAAAGGCCTGCGGCGGAGTGGAGGATCGCCGGACTTCAGGACGTGAAGATGGAATGAAGGAAAAACTGGAACCGCTTAGCTCCTAGGAGCGGGACCACGGGCACCGCTAAGCCTTTTATTTATTTTGTCATGCCAGCATTCCGCCCTTTTTAGCTGGCATGACCGTTTTTGAACGGTGCCCTGGTTTTATGTAGTCTTTTTGTTTCAGTTTTATGGACTTTTACTTGATTTATTTTGAATGTTTTATTTGATTTTGTTTTGTTTTGTTTATGTATCTAAAAGATTTTTAATGTTAACTATTAAAAGTTACATTTTAAGTGTTTTAAAATTTTAGAATTTTAACTCACTGTTTTATACACTGTCCCTTTTCCCCTGTCCCTGTTTTAGTTCTATAGTTTTATTGTTCTGTTTTATGTTCACTTTTGAACTTTTTTAGAGAGCACTCCCCGGCCCTCACAAGCACTGTTTTTTTATAGATGGTTCTTTTTTTCCAGTCACTTTTAAAGCAGCACAGGTTTTTTTCATGTTGATTTTAATCTGTGTCTGTTTTAACCATGTACAAAGCACGATTGTCCTGGTGTTTTTAAATGTATTTTAAATGCTTTTAAAACAAAATGTATGTCTGTATGCATGAATGTCATCTTTAAAAGAAATGTAAAATGAATGAAATGAATGGGTGTAAATGGAAAAAATGGTAAAATCTCAATAAAAGAGTATTTTACTAAAGATTTCCGTGGAGAGGAGCATTTATGAGTTCAATGCAATTTTTGGTTAGCCCTGCCCTCGGGTGGGGCTCGACATGGGTTTAAAAGCAGAACGAGCACAGCAGCGGGCGGCCATGTTAATAATTAGAGCCTGGCACCTTTTTTTCTTTTTTTTTTTTTCTTTTTCCCATTTTTCCCCTCAGTCCAAGAAGCGAGTACCCCGGCAGCTCCGGCGGGCGGCCGCGCCCGGGGCGTTTGGTCAAAACCATTGTGGGCATCGCTTCTCGGCCTCTTGGCTCAGATCCAATGTATGTGGCGTGACCGCAGCAGAGGATTGTGTGAAGAAGGAGAAGGCGATGGCGACGGCGGAAGATTCATCAGCCCAAGGGGTGCGATTGCTGAACACGTTGAGGTTTAACCTGAAGAAGAAAGATGGAGTGCTGCCGGTGCTGGGAAGGACGGATTTTGCTAAAAAGATTGTGCTGGAAAATCTTGGATGTTCTACCGCTGATATCTACTGCCTCCAGGATGTCACCTCTCGTGGGATTTTCGATGTGACATTTGCAACTGCAAGTACCTGCTCAATAGTATGGAAGCGATGTCTTGAAGGTAAAAACTCTGCTCCTTTGTCGAATTTTGTGATTGAGCCACTGTTTGTAAGGGAAATTAGACCCTTAATTGTTCACATGTACAACCCCTATGTACAAGATGCAGACATTGCCACCTTTTTGAAAAGGTTTTGTGATGTTTTAAGCCCCGGTTCCAAAATTAGAGACACACTGGGGATTTGGAACGCCTCTTTCTCAATTGGCGGGAACAGGGGGTATTTATATTATCCGGGTCAGCCGATAAGATGTCGGAAGTGTGGAAGGGAGGGGCACACCGCAGAGCCCTGTGTGGCTGATTTCTGCAGGAAATGCCAGACAGAGGGACACACAGCATCCGGATGTGTGGCTCCTGTGGAGTGTAATCTGTGTGGTTCTCAGGAGCATGTTTTAAGAACTGTCCATCCAGGGTTCGCAGTTGGCGCGGAGGCTGCTCGCTCGGCTCGGAGGTTCCAGAGGCTGCCTGTTCTGGTTTAGCTGTTCGGACTTCCATATCTAGAGAGGTGTCCGATGCTGTGGGCGCTGCTCCGGTTGCTAGTCTGTCTACGGGTCCTGCTGCTGCTCCTCCTGCTGCTCCAGTGGCTGGCCCCGTTGCGGTTCCTGTTGCTTCTGCTGCTGCCGTGGTCCCTGTGGTTTCTGTTTCTGTTGCAGGTACTGTTCTGTTCTTTTCAGATCACAAAGCTTTATGTTTTACAGCTGATATTTCCTCCTCCTGTTCTTTCGGGCTTGGGGTCTGGAAATTAAACGTGGAACTCTTGACTGAGAGCAATGTTAAAGAACTAAAGGAGTATCTTGTAAATTGGAGGTCACTCAAATGTTGTTTTGAATGTCTGGGGGATTGGTGGGAACACGTGAAGATGAAAATTAAGAGTTTTTTTATTAAAGAAAGTCAACAGTTAAATAAATTGAAAAAGAGAGGCTTTGTTAAAATTCAAGCTCGGTTACAATCTTTGTTTGTTTTGTTGGAGTCTGGTTGGGAGGTGAGGGAAGAAATAGAGGGTGCCAAGGCTGAGTTAAAGAAGTTTTTTCAAGAAGAGGCCAAAAAGATAATGTTTAGATCTAAGGTCGAAATACTAGAAAAAGATGAAATTTGTAGTAGATTTTCTTTAAAAAGGTCCATGCAAATGTGTCTAGTGTTTCTGAGGTGTATGACTCCCAACAGAATGTGATGAAATCTAAGACCGAGATTCTAAATGTTATTGGGGATTTTTATTCATCTTTGTATTCTGAGAAAACATCTAATCCAGATTTATGTGAGTTGTTTTTTTCCAAGATTCCCAACACCTTGGAGGAGGATTCTAAAACTTTTTTGGGCAGGCCACTTTCTCTGTCAGAGTTGGGGAGGCGATTAAGTCCTGTAAAAGAATAAGACCCTGGTGGTGATGGGGCCAGTGGAACTGTACTTGGCTCTGTGGGAGGTAATTGGGCCCGATCTTTTAGAAGTTTATAATGAAATTTTGGATAATGGAAAAATGCCGGCTTCACTTCGAGAAGGTGTGATTACGCTGATTTATAAAAGAAAGGGGATAGATTAGACATAAAAATTGGCGTCCAATCACTTTGTTATGCGTCGATCGATTATAAGCTTTTTAGCAAAGGTAATGGCTAATAGATTAAAAAACGGTAATTGCTGAAGTGATGGATCCAGACCAGACGTGTGGTATCCCTGGTCGTAAAATTTCAGATACTTTGTCTGGTCAGGATGCTATTAGTTATTTACAGGACCGTAAGGTAGAATCTGTTTTGGTCTCTTTGGACCAGGAGAAAGCTTATGATCGTATCGCATGCATTTATGTTTAAAGTCTTAGAACATTTAGGCTTTGGTGAGCAGTTCTGTAAGTGGGTGAAGTTATTATATAGTGATCTTTTTAGCTCTGTGTTGGTAAACGGGTGGAAAACAGACCCTTTTTTAGTTAAATCGAGTTCAACAGGGTGTCCTTTGTCCCCCTTATTGTTTGTGTGCTGTATTGAGATGTTTGCAGGGTTTATAAGGGCTGATAAATGTATTCAAGGCATTGTGATTCCAGGAAGCGGGGGACTCAGCTTAAATGCGTCCTTTATATGGACGATGTGTCTGTGTTTTGTAGAGATCAGCCTTCAATAGATAAGTTAATCCAGGTGTGTGATTGGTTTGGTCAAGCTTCTGGGGCAAGGATTAATTTTGAGAAAAGTGAAGCTATGCTTTTTGGGTTGTGGTCTAGTGGTATTTCAATACCCTTTTCTGTGAAAACAGACTTTATAAAAATTTTGGGGATCTGGTTTGGGGTGAAGGGGCTATTTTAAAAATCATGGGAGGAGAGGTTGTCAAAGGTCAATCAAAAGTTTGGTTTATGGCAGCAAAGGGTATTGACCTTAGAAGGTAAAGTTCTAGTGCTCAGGAATGAGATTTTACCTGTTTTATTGTATGTTGCACAAGTGTGGCCCTTGCTATATGCCTGTATATTAGGCCATTAATAAGGCAGTGTTTCATTTTATTTGGGGTCTAAAATGGATAGGCTCAGTCGGGCTATTCTGTTTAAGCCTGCAAAGAATGGGGTAAAAATGTTCGGACTGTGTATCCATCCTTATGAGCACTTTTGTATGTAATGTTTTGCAGATTTGTTTACTCCCACGTTACAAGTCTTCTAAATGTTTCTTCTTTCTGAGGTTTTATATGTATGCTTCTTTGAGAAAGTTTGGCTGGGTTTCTTTGTCATTATCACTACCACACAGTTGGTCGGTTCCTTTTATTTAAATACAGTTTTGAAGTTTGTCCACAAAACAAGCTGAGTCTTTATCATTGGAAGATTGAAACCCGGATCGTCACTTCTAAGATTAATGGATATGATGAAGTAGTTCCGAAAGGAGTGTTCATGGAGCAGACAGTTGTAAAATTTGGGAGAATGTGTCTGCTAAAGTTTTGATTAACAGACAGAAAGACATAGCATGGATGTCAGTGCACAGATGTTTGCCTGTTAGAGCTTTTTTTTTTTTTTTTTTCATGCAAGAGGTCTCACTCCTGTAAATGTGTGTCCCCGACAGGAATGTAAATGTGAAGAAACTGTGTTTCATTTATTTATTGAATGTTTTTTTCTAAACAGGTGCTGTTTAGTGTACAGTGTTTATTTGAAAAGTTTTTACCAAAAGAAGTTTTAACAAGTGATTTCCTTCTTTATGGTATTCTTCAGCAGCCTTATGATGAAATGAATAGAATGTGTGCTTGGATAATAGCTTGCTGTTTGAAAGATGTATTGTGGACTGCTCGCAATGTATTGATAATGAAAAGGAAACATCTGTCTGTATGTTCATGTAAGAAATTAATAATGTCTTTGTTAAAGGACTATTTGTTAAAAGATGTAAGGAAGTGTGGGTTAGATTTTGTTAAAAAGAAATGGAGAGCAGTTCTTGAATTGTAACATACAGTGTGTTTTTTTTCTGTATTGTGTTTGTGTTGTATTAAAGGAAAAAAAAAAAAAAAAATCTGTTCTTATCAGTTTAATATTCGATACGCCCCCATAGGGGGACCCGCCTATATTAAATTGATTTTTGGAAGCAGGATATGGAACCGGGCTTGCTCCGTCCACTCCACGCATCGACCCGGAGTATTCTGGGAATTGAAAGTAAAAGGAGAGAGAGAGAGAGAGAGAGAAAGGTTGTATTTTTCCTTTTTTCTGGGTTGTTTTTTTTGTTGTTTTTTTTTTTTTTTTTTTTTGTTTGTTTGTTTATTTGTTTGTTCCAAATAAGGCAGGCAGGCAGGTCTGCCTAACTGATGGACAGCCTGCTCTGCTCACGCAGCAGGCCAGTGACCCAGAAGGCCTTGCGCTCGTGGGAGGAGGAGGACGAGCGCAGCGGTAAAGCAGAAACTGAGCTGTTTAGTGGGGCAAGGAGCCCTCGCTTTCAAGGCGGCAGCAGCAAAGCGCCCCTTTGCCGGGACCGAATGGCACTTGCGTTTTGGGAAGAGTTCCCTGTTTTGTTTTGTTTTGTTTGGCCTTGCCGCTGGGTAGAGGAGAAGGCCTTTGGGCCGGCCGGAAGGGCTGGGCTGCCAGTAAAGCCACACTCTGGCTTCTCTTCAGTTCGAATAAATCTTTCGCCTTTTACTAAAGATTTCCGTGGAGAGGAGCATTTATGAGTTCAATGCAATTTTGGCTAGCCCTGCCCTCGGGTGGGGCTCGACATGGGTTTAAAAGCAGAATGAGCACAGCAGCGGCGGCCATGTTAATAATTAGAGCCTGGCACCTTTTTTTTCTTTTTTTTTTTTTTTTTTCCCATTTTTCCCCTCAGTGCAAGAAGCGAGCACCGGCAGCTCCGGCGGGCGGTCGCGCCGGGCGTTTGGTCAAAACCATTGTGGGCATCGCCGGCCTCTTGGCTCAGATCAAGTATATGTGGCTTGACCGCAGTGCTTGGTAGGAAGGCGATGGCGCCCAATCGAATACGCCGGCTCCTGGAGCGCCGGCTGCTAGACACGATACGCTTTGTTACAAAGGAAAAGAATGGAACTCAACCACGGATCGACCGGATTCTTTTTGCCAAGAAGGTCTTACTGAGGGAATTGGATGCCCACGGCAGATGTCTACTGTTTCCAGGATTTCAGCAACAAGGGAATCTTTGACGTAACCTTTTCATCATCAAGATGCTGCTCGACTGCCTGGGAAAGATGTAGAGGTAAGAAATGAACCTCCCTTTTCAGACTTCTACATTGAACCTCTTTTTGTCAGAGAAATCAGACCTCTAACTGTCCATATGTATAACCCCTTTGTAGTGGATGAAGATATTGTAACATTCTTAAAAAGATTCTGTGATGTGCTACATAGTGGGACTAAAATAAAAGACTCTTTGGGTTTTTGGACTGGAAAAAGAATGTACAAAGTAAGGTTACGACCTAGAGAAGGGGCTCATGGTGGAGTCATACATCCTCCAGGCTCCTTTTCTATTGGATCAAACAGAGGATACCTATATTACCCTGGACAGCCAATACGGTGTCGAAGATGTGGAGAGGAGGGACATAATGCAGAGGGATGCAAAAAAGATTTTTGTCGTAAATGCCAGAAAGGAGGGCATACAACAGCTGCATGTGTTGCCCAAGTTGTATGCAACTTGTGTGGAGACAGTGAACACATCTTTAGAAACTGTCCAGAACGTGCAGGAAGTTATGCTGGGGCGACCATGTCAAGGAAAGTGGGCAGCCAGGATACACCGACATCGAGAGCTCTCAAGAAGGGCTCAGAAGTGAGGAGGCAGGAGCCCTAACAGTGAGAAAGGTGCCGGAATCGAAAAGCCTGGGTACTGAAAACCCTAAAGATACAACTGTTGAGAAGATTTTGACAACATCTGACCCCTCACAAAGAGCATCAACTTCCTCCATGAAAGAACCAACAACTAGGAGAGTGAAAAGAAGAGCAGAAACAGAACTAGAGACCATCGAAGAAGAAGAGAAGAAAAAAACAGAGCAGGACCCGGAAGTACTTATGGAACTTAATCAACCAGCTACGGAGAGGGGAATTCTTCCAGCATTACCTGCTGGTACCAAGTGGGTGACATAGAAGAAGAACAGTGGATTACAAAGAAGGGGAAAGCCAAAGAATCGGAACTAACGCAGTTCCAAGTAGAAATATCCAATCAGTTCGATATTCTTGGTGCCATCTCCTCCTCAGAGGAGTCCAATGCAGACCGATTGAAAGTGCAGAGTTGATAGTCCCTGACTCACCCGGTATGACAGGGACTCAGGAATCAACAGAGGAGACGTCATCAATAGACTTTGTAGAGGATACAATAGACTGTGCGGGACAAAGGACCCCTGCACCTTCTACAGTGGAATTTGAGACTCAGGCTGCAGTAGAAGAATTCATAGAGAAGATGATACGAAAAGGAGATGGAACCAAAGAATAATAAGGTCTCTCTGTTATGTTTCTTCCTTGTTTTGTTTGTCTGGACTACCAAATTTTATTTAGTTCAAATGAATAATCTGCAATGTGTTACCCTAAATTCTAGGAGCATTAAGAACACGACTAGGAGGATCTCTATACTGTCCTTTTTAGAAACACAAAAATTTAATGTTTGTTTTTTGCAAGAATGTGGCATACCACACTTAAAATCATACCTTACGTATTCAAAATGGTGGACACAAGGCCCGTCAGCTTGGTCAGGGGGTAATGATAATAGAGCATCAGGAGTTGCTATATTATTTAGAGGTAATGGTATTAAGATATCTGAAGTAACAGAAGTGGTCCCTGGTCGTGTACTATGTGTAGACAGTTTGTTTAAAGGTAACAACATTAGATTTATTAATGTGTATGCCTCCCCATTTAAAAATGAGCGGATGGAACATTTTTCGGTGATCCCCTTTTACTTGGCCAGTTCTAAACCAATAATACTGGCAGGAGACTTTAACTGTATTATCGAGGTTAGTGGTAGGATTGGGTCCATGAATATAAGGTTAGATAAAACATCTAAAGCACTTGAAAATATGACAAAAACTGCAGGGTTGATAGATATGGGAAAAGAGTCTGGAAATAAAGATTTTACCTGGTCTAATGCAAGTGGCAGTCTAGCATCTCGCATAGACTATTTTTTTGTATCCCCTATATTTAAATCACGAGAGTATAGTGTGTCGACAGTCTTCTGTTCAGACCACAAAATGATAGGGTTTAATGCCAAGTTCCCCACTGCTTGTGTAGCGGGACAGGGAATTTGGAAATTAAATGTAAACCTGATAACAAAAAGTATCATAAAAGAACTAAAAGAGCATTATATTAAATGGAGGTCATTAAAATGTTGTTTCGATGGCGTAAAAGATTGGTGGGAAAAGATTAAAGAAAGAATTAAAGATTTTTTTGTGAGGAAAAGCAGAGGGATAAATAATAAAAAGAAACAAGAATTTAAAAGAAATCAAGAACAATTACAAACCCTGGTTTTGTTACAGGAGTCGGGTGGGAGGTAAAGAGAGAGATCGAAGCAGCGAAAACAGAGTTAAAAAAATACTTCTTGGCAGAGGCAAAAAAATAAAGTTTCGATCAAAAGTAGAGGTTTTAGAAAAAGACAAAACTTGTAGCAGTTTTTTTTTTTTCAAAAAAGTACACTCCAATACATCAAATATCACTGAAATAAAAAGATCTTAAAGGGGAGTTGAAAACTTCAAAAAAGAGATACTTGAGAGTATTAACTGTTTTATGAAACTCTGTATTCAGAGAAAACATATGATGATGAATATGGGAAACAGTTCCTTAATAAAGTCACAGACACGCTGAGCGAACAAACACAGGATTTTATGGATAAACCATTTACTCTGACAGAGTTAGGAGAGGCCGTTCGGGCATTTAAAAAAAATAAAACTCCAGGAAGTGATGGGCTCCCATATGAGCTGTATGTGGAGCTCTGGGAGGTAATCGGTCCAGATCTGATGGAGGTATTTAATGAGTGCTGTAGAGATGGTAAAATGTCTAATACTTTTAGGAAAGGGGTGATTACCCTAATTTATAAACATAAGGAGATAAAGCAGAGATTAAGAACTGAGGCCTATAACATTGTTAAATGCAGACTACAAAATTTTGGCGAGAGTACTCACAACAGAATGAAAACAGTGGTGGCCGAGGTCATCAACCCAGACCAATCATGTGGAGTACCTGGTCGGAGAATCTCAGATTCACTTTGTCTGGTCCGAGATACTATAAACTATATAAAAAGAACGCAATGTAAGAGCAATCTTGGTCAATCTAGACCAAGAAAAAGCTTATGACCGGGTTTCACATGTGTTTCTGTTTAAGGTTTTGAAACGGTTGGGTTTTGGCCCTCAGTTTCGTAAATGGGTACATTTAATATATAGTGATATATATATAGTACAGTTTTAGTAAATGGGTGGCAAACTGAACCTTTCAATATAAAATCAGAGTCCGTCAAGGATGCCCACTGTCTGCACTGTTATTTATCTGTACAATTGAATTGTTTGCAATCTATGTCAGGAAAGATAAACATATACAGGGATTGTAATCCCGGAAGTAATAACATACAGGTAAAGGTCTTGTTGTATATGGATGACGTGACGGTTTTCTGCAATGATGCACCGTCAGCAGTCAAACTATTACAAGTGACAGAATGGTTTGGACGCGCTGTCGGCGCCAAAATAAACATTGAAAAAAAGCGAAGCCATGTACTTTTGGGTCCTGGTCTGGGAGACTCTCTATCCCATTCTCAGTGAAAACTGATTTCATTAAAATATTAGGAATTTGGTTTGGGAAAGAGGGCAATTATTAAAACGTGGGAAGAAAGATTAACTAAAATCAATAAAAAATTGGCTTATGGACAAAAAGGGTATTAACACTAGAGGGAAAGCATTGGTGCTTAAGAATGATTTATTGCCGGTTCTGCTGTATGTTGCTCAGGTTTGGCCACTGCTGAGAGACTGCAAAAGAACAGTCAATAAAATAGTCTTCTATTTCGTGGGGTTCAAAATGGACAGACTGAAACGGTCGATAATGTTTAAATCACCAGAGAATGGAGGAAAGAGGATCCCAGACTTGGTGAGTATCCTGATGTGCACTTATGTCTGCAATTGTCTCTCTATTTGTTTGACATCACAGTATAAACTGTCAAAATGTTTTTGTTTCTAAGATATTATTTATTTACATCTTTGAGGAAATATGGCTGGGTGACCTTACCCATGAATACTCCATACTGCTGGTTCCCTGTTTTATCTGTCTGCAGTTATAAAGTTTATTAACATTAACAATTTAAGTTCCATAGATACAAAAGACTGGACACCGAGAAAGATCGTGCCTCAACATGAATGACAATGATAAACTGGTGGTGGTGAGTCAATTCCATGAAAACAACTGTAAAACAATCTGAAAAAATGTCTCCGCTAGATACCTGACAAATTAGACATAAAGATGTATCATGGATGGCAGTGCATAATTGTCAGCTGTCAGAGAGTTTATGCATAGAGAGGGTTAAGTGCGGTGATAAAATGCCCAAGACCAGGTTGTACAAGTGTGGAGTCAGTAGAACATCTGTTAATTGAATGTACTTTTGCAAAACAAGTGTTGCTCACTATGAAAGATCTACTGTTGAAATTTGTACCACAAAATGACATCTGTAGTGTGTTTCTGATGTATGGTCTATTGCAGAACACCGTAGCAGAAGACGACTTTGAGTGTGCCTGGCAAGTAGCGTGCTGTATTAAAGACGCATTGTGGATGGCAAGAAATCTGCTGGTTATGCAAAGAAAGTATATTACAGTGACATCATGCAAAAGATTAATAATGTGCCTAATAAATGATTATATAGTATTGCAATCCAGAAAATATGGGGTTTTTACAATAGAAAATAAATGGAAATTACCCTGGTAAATACATTTGAATAAACTAATGTACAGAAAAACGTAACAGAGAATGAAAAAAATGTACAAGACATAGAAAACAAGACATGGTAAATAGTATTGTTGTACTTTGTTTATTGTGTTGTACATTATTGTTTTTGTATATATTGTATATTGTATACCTTGAATGTTTTTTTTGATAATAAAACACTTAAAAACAAAAAAATCTGTTCTTATCAGTTTAATATCTGATACGTCCCCCATAGGGGGACCCGTCTATATTAAATTGATTTTTGGAAGCAGGAGATGGAACCGGGTTTGCTCCGTCCACTCCACGCATCGACGGTATTGCAGTATCTCCGGGAACGGTGCACAAGAAAGGTCAAAAGAGAGAGAGAGAGAGAGCCAGCCTCTCCCCTCCCTTTTTCTGTTGTATTTTTCCCGCTCTTTTATTGTTTTTTTTTGTTTGTTTGTTTGTTCCAAATAAGGCAGGCAGGCAGGCAGGCAGGCAGGTCTTTGATTTGTTTGCTCACGCTTTTGTTTGTTTGTTCCAAATAAGGCAGGCAGGCCAGGTCTGCCTAACTGATGGACAGCCTGCTGCTCACGCAGCAGGCCAGTGTACCCAGAAGGCCTTGGCGCCGTGGGAGGAGGAGGGACGAGCGCAGCGGTAAAGCAGAAACGGAGCTGTTTAGTGGGGCAAGGAGCCCTCGCTTTCAAGGCGGCAGCAGCAAAGCGCCCTTTGCCGGGACCGAACGGCACTTGCGTTTTGGGAAGAGTTCCCTGTTTTGTTTTGTTTTGTTTGGCCTTGCCGCCGGTAGAGGAGAAGGCCTTTGGGCCGCCGGAAGGGCTGGGCTGCCAGTAAAGCCACACTCTGGCTTCTCTTCATGCTGACACACGATGACGCTTTGTTACAAAGAAAAGAATGGAACTCAACCACGGATCGACCGGATTCTTTTTGCCAAGAAGGTCTTACTGAGGGAATTGGATGCTCTACGGCAGATGTCTACTGTTTCCAGGATTTCAGCAACAAGGGAATCTTTTGACGTAACTTTTCATCATCAAGATGCTGCTCGACTGCCTGGGAAAGATGTAGAGGTAAGAAATGAACCTCCTTTTCAGACTTCTACATTTAACCTCTTTTTGTCAGGAGAAATCAGACCTCTAACTGTCCATATGTATAACCCTTTGTAGTGGATGAAGATATTGTAACATTCTTAAAAGATTCTGTGATGCTACATAGTGGGACTAAAATAAAAGACTCTTTGGGTTTTGGACTGGAAAAAGAATGTACAAAGTAAGTTACGACCTAGAGAAGGGGCTCATGGTGAGTCATACATCCTCCAGGCTCCCTTTTCTATTGGATCAAACAGAGGATACCTATATTACCCTGGACAGCCACGGTGTCAAGATGTGGAGAGGAGGGACATAATGCAGAGGGATGCAAAAAGATTTTTGTCGTAAATGCCAGAAAGGAGGGCATACAACAGCTGCATGTGTTGCCCAAGTTGTATGCAACTTGTGTGGAGACAGTGAACACATCTTTAGAAACTGTCCAGAACGTGCAGGAAGTTATGCTGGGGCGACCATGTCAAGGAAAGTGGGCAGCCAGGATACACCCGACATCGAGAGCTCTCAAGAAGGGCTCAGAAGTGAGGAGGCAGGAGCCCTAACAGTGAGAAAGGTGCCGGAATCGAAAAGCCTGGGTACTGAAAACCCTAAAGATACAACTGTTGAGAAGATTATGACAACATCTGACCCCTCAAAGAGCATCAACTTCCTCCATGAAAGAACCAACAACTAGGAGAGTGAAAAGAAGAGCAGAAACAGAACTAGAGACCATCGAAGAAGAAGAGAAGAAAAAAAACAGAGCAGGACCCGGAAGTACTTATGGAACTTAATCAACCAGCTACGGAGGGAATTCCTTCAGCATTACCTGCTGGTACCAAGTGGGGTGACATAGAAGAACAGTGGATTACAAAAAGGAAAGCCAAAGAATCGAACTAACGCAGTTCAAGTAGAAATATCCAATCAGTTCGATATTCTTGGTGCCATCTCTCCAGAGGAGTCCAATGCAGACCGATTGGAAAGTGCAGAGCTGATAGTCCCTGACTCACCCGGTATGACAGGGACCAGGAATCAACAGAGGAGTCATCAATAGACTTTGTAGAGGATACAATAGACTGTGCGGGACAAAGGACCCCTGCACCTTCTACAGTGGAATTTGAGACTCAGGCTGCAGTAGAAGAATTCATAGAAGATGATACAAAAGGAGATGGAACCAAAGAATAATAAGGTCTCTCTGTTCTGTTTCTTCCTTGTTTTGTTTGTCTGGACTACAAATTTTATTTAGTTCAAATGAATAATCTGCAATGTTACCCTAAATTCTAGGAGCATTAAGAACACGACTAGGAGGATCTCTATACTGTCCTTTTAGAAACACAAAAATTTAATGTTTGTTTTTTGCAAGAATGTGGCATACCACACTTAAAATCATACCTTACTCACGTATTCAAAATGGTGGACACAAGGCCCGTCAGCTTGGTCAGGGGTAATGATAATAGAGCATCAGGGTTGCTATATTATTTAGAGGTAATGGTATTAAGATATCTGAAGTAACAGAAGTGGTCCCTGGTCGGGTGTACTATGTGTAGACAGTTTGTTTAAAGGTAACAACATTAGATTTATTAATGTGTATGCCTCCCATTTTAAAATATGCGGATGGAACATTTTTCGGTGATCCTTTTACTTGGCCAGTTCTAAACCAATAATACTGGCAGGAGACTTTAACTGTATTATCGAGGTTAGTGGTAGGATTGGGTCCATGAATATATGTTAGATAAAACATCTAAAGCACTTGAAAATATGACAAAACTGCAGGGTTGATAGATATGGGAAAAGAGTCTGGAAATAAAGATTTTACCTGGTCTAATGCAAGTGGCAGTCTAGCATCTCGCATAGACTATTTTTTTTTGTATCCCTATATTTAAATCACGAGAGTATAGTGTGTCGACAGTCTTCTGTTCAGACCACAAAATGATGGGTTTAATGCCAAGTTCCCACTGCTTGTGTAGCGGGACAGGGAATTTGGAAATTAAATGTAAACCTGATAACAAAAGTATCATAAAAAGAACTAAAAGAGCATTATATTAAATGGAGGTCATTAAAATGTTGTTTCGATGGCGTAAAAGATTGGTGGGAAAAGATTAAAGAAAGAATTAAAGATTTTTTTGTGAGGAAAAGCAGAGGGATAAATAATAAAAAGAAACAAGAATTTAAAAGAAATCAAGAACAATTACAAACCCTGGTTTTGTTACAGGAGTCGGGTGGGAGGTAAAGAGAGAGATCAAGCTTAGCGAAAACAGAGTTAAAAAATACTTCTTGGCAGAGGCAAAAAAAAATAAAGTTTCGATCAAAAGTAGAGGTTTTAGAAAAAGACGAAACTTGTAGCAGTTTTTTTTTCAAAAAAGTACACTCCAATACATCAAATATCACTGAAATAAAAAAGATCTTAAAGGGAGTTGAAAACTTCAAAAAAGAGATACTTGAGAGTATTAACTGTTTTATGAAACTCTGTATTCAGAGAACATATGATGATGAATATGGGAAACAGTTCCTTAATAAAGTCACAGACACGCTGAGCGAACAAACACAGGATTTTATGGATAAACCATTTACTCTGACAGAGTTAGAGAGGCCGTTCGGGCATTTAAAAAAATAAAACCAGGAAGTGATGGGCTCCCATATGAGCTGTATGTGGAGCTCTGGAGGTAATCGGTCCAGATCTGATGGAGGTATTTAATGAGTGCTGTAGAGATGGTAAAATGTCTAATACTTTTAGGAAAGGGGTGATTACCCTAATTTATAAACATAAGGGAGATAAAGCAGAGATTAAGAACTGAGGCCTATAACATTGTTAAATGCAGACTACAAAATTTTGGCGAGAGTACTACAAATAGAATGAAAACAGTGGTGGCCGGGGTCATCAACCCAGACCAATCATGTGGAGTACCTGGTCGGAGAGAATCTCAGATTCACTTTGTCTGGTCCGAGATACTATAAACTATATAAAAGAACGCAATAAGAGCAATCTTGGTCAATCTAGACCAAGAAAAAGCTTATGACCGGGTTTCACATGTGTTTCTGTTTAAGGTTTTGAAACGGTTGGTTTGGCCTCAGTTTCGTAAATGGTACATTTAATATATAGTGATATATATATAGTACAGTTTTAGTAAATGGGTGGCAAACTGAACCTTTCAATAAAAATCAGGAGTCAAATCAAGGATGCCCACTGTTCTGCACTGTTATTTATCTGTACAATTGAATTGTTTGCAATCTATGTCAGGAAAGATAAACATATACAGGGATTGTAATCCCGGAAGTAATAACATACAGGTAAAGGTCTTGTTGTATATGGATGACGTGACGGTTTTCTGCAATGATGCACCGTCAGCAGTCAAACTATTACAAAGTGACAGAATGGTTTGAATGACTGCGGCCAAAATAAACATTGAAAAAGCGAAGCCATGTACTTTGGGTCCTGGTCTGAGAGACTCTCTATCCCATTCTCAGTGAAAACTGATTTCATTAAAATATTAGGAATTTGGTTTGGGAAAGAGGTTGCAATTATTAAAACGTGGGAAGAAAGATTAACTAAAATCAATAAAAAAATTGGCTTATGGACAAAAAAGGGTATTAACACTAGAGGGAAAGCGTTGGTGCTTAAGAATGATTTATTGCGGTTCTGCTGTATGTTGCTCAGGTTTGGCCACTGCTGAGAGACTGCAAAAGAACAGTCAATAAAATAGTCTTCTATTTCGTGTGGGGTTCAAAAATGGACAGACTGAAACGGTCGATAATGTTTAAATCACCAGAGAATGGAGGAAAGAGGATCCCAGACTTGGTGAGTATCCTGATGTGCACTTATGTCTTCAATTGTCTCTCTATTTGTTTGACATCACAGTATAAACTGTCAAAATGTTTTTTGTTTCTAAGATATTATTTATTTACATCTTTGAGGAAATATGGCTGGGTGACCTTACCCATGAATACTCCATACCGCTGGTTCCCCTGTTTTATCTGTCTGCAGTTATAAAGTTTTATTAACATTAACAATTTAAGTTCCATAGATACAAAAGACTGGACACCGAGAAGATCGTGCCTAACATGAATGACAATGATAAACTGGTGGTGGTGAGTCAATTCCATGAAAACAACTGTAAAACAATCTGAAAAATGTCTCCGCTAGATACCTGACAAATTAGACATAAAGATGTATCATGGATGGCAGTGCATAATTGTCTAGCTGTCAGGAGAGTTTATGCATGGGAGAGGGTTAAGTCTCTTGGTGATAAAATGCCCAAGACCAGGTTGTACAAGTGTGGAGTCAGTAGAACATCTGTTAATTGAATGTACTTTTGCAAAACAAGTGTTGCTCACTATGAAAGATCTACTGTTGAAATTTGTACCACAAAATGACATCTGTAGTGTGTTTCTGATGTATGGTCTATTGCAGAACACCATGAAGAAGACGACTTTGAGTGTGCCTGGCAAGTAGCGTGCTGTATTAAAGACGCATTGTGGATGGCAAGAAATCTGCTGGTTATGCAAAGAAAGTATATTACAGTGACATCAAAAAGATTAATAATGTGCCTAATAAATGATTATATAGTATTGCAATCCAGAAAAATATGGGGTTTTTTACAAGAAAATAAATGGAAATTACCCTGGTAAATACATTTGAATAAACTAATGTACAGAAAAACGTAACAGAGAATGAAAAAAATGTACAAGACATAGAAAACAAGACATGGTAAATAGTATTGTTGTACTTTGTTTATTGTGTTGTACATTATTGTTTTTATATATTTATATTGTATACCTTGAATGTTTTTTGATAATAAAACATAAAAACAAAAAAATCTGTTCTTATCAGTTTAATATCTGATCCCCATAGGGGACCCGTCTATTAAATTGATTTTTGGAAGCAGGAGATGGAACCGGGTTTGCTCGTCCACTCCACATCGACCCGGGTATTGCAGTACCTCGGGGAACGGTGCACAAGAAAGGTCAAAGAGAGAGAGAGAGCCAGCCTCTCCTCTCCCTTTCTGGGTTGTATTTTTCCCGCTCTTTTTGTTGTTTTTTTTTTTTGTTTGTTTGTTCCAAATAAGGCAGGCAGGCAGGCGGGCAGGCGGCAGGTCTGCCTAACTGATGGACAGCCTGCTCTGCTCACGCTTTTGTTTGTTTGTTCCAAATAAGGCAGGCAGGCAGCCAGGTCTGCCTAACTGATGGACAGCCTGCTCTGCTCACGCAGCAGGCCAGTGTACCAGAAGGCCTTGCGCTCGTGGGAGGAGGAGGACGACGAGCGCAGCGTAAAAGCAGAAACGGGCTGTTTAGTGGGGCAAGGGCCCTCGCTTTCAAGGCGGGTAGCAGCAAAGCGCCCTTTGCCGGGACCGAACGGCACTTTATGCGTTTTGGGAAGAGTTCCTGTTTTGTTTTGTTTTGTTTGGCCTTGCCGGGTAGAGGAGAAGGCCTTTGGGCCGGAAGGGCTGGGCTGCCAGTAAAGCCACACTCTGGCTTCTCTTCAGTTCGAATAAATCTTTCTAAGGACTAAGGCTTAGAGGGTAGTGGCATTGCCCTCCCTCCCGAGGGTCTGTGAGAGGTTTGTTCGAGGGAAGAAGGAACAGATTTTTATTTTTGACTGGCTTTTCTTCAGCTCGGCAACTTTTGAAAGACTAATGCTCAGTCTGGTTTTGGCTTGCCCAATCCAGGCCGAGGTCTTTCAAGATTTTGTTGACTGTTGAGCAGTTTTTTTTTCAGGCGGTTCCAGTTTTTTTCTTTTTAGGCGGTTCCGGCTTTCCAGGCGTTCCTGGAGTTCGAGAGAAGGAGGACCTACCATCCAGGCGACCTTTGAGGACCCTTTGATGACTTAGACGACCTCATCCTCAGCCCTTGATCGTGATCGAGATCCAGACCGAGAGCAGCCGGCGCCCAGCAGAGGCGCCATCTGGGGAGGAGCAGAGGGCTGCCCCGGACCCCGAGGGCGTCACAGCCACGATTCTTCCTGCGTGGTCTCGGTGTGCTGCGCCCCCTACTCCGCCAGGGAAGGACACCGTTCACCTGGGGAGGGGTCCTCTGAAGCCACCACCATCTCCTCAGGGACTAAAGTAATAGTTCCTTCAACTGCCCAGATTTGCTGCTTACGTTGTCTCTTTTCCGCAGAGAGACAACCCGGACGTCCAGAGGCTTCTCCCACCCCAATCGGAGGAGCCAGCTGAAGGATGGCGTTCCTCGCCAACCCAGGAGACCAGGAGGCACAATGCGGTGCGCTTCACAAGGAACCAGCAAGAGGAAACCGAACCAGGACTGACGAGACTGGAGTTCAGCCGACCATTCTTCAGAGGGTATGGGTTTTTCCCCTTCTGACTTGAATTGTTTGGTGAAATTGCCAGGGCTTAAGGAAGTGTTTGAGGTCAGTTTTAGGAACCCCAAAATTACAAGAAATGTGGTCCTTTGGGGAGAATAAATATCTCTGCTCCATACAAAGAATTTTTGTGGATGCACTGACAGACAGAGAAATGAAAGTTGTTACTGTCCAATTTTTCAATGAGGCTGTTAGCGACGATGACATTACAACATGGCTTAACCGCTATGGGAGGGTGTCATCAGAAGAGGAAAATTACTGACGAAGATGGGGTTTGGACAGGAGCCAGGAAGTGGCTGGCACGCCTCAATGTTGATCCATCCGGGCATTGGGCGCCCCGCCACATTCCAAACTCCATAGTGTTAGGGCCCAACAGAGGGCTGGTATTCTATAATGGGATGCCAAACTCTGCAGGAAATGTGGGAATTAGGACACCTGGCGGCGCATGTACTGTAGTCAAGTGCAGGAACCGCGGCGCCCCCCTCGAGACCAGCCACTGCAGAGAAGAGAGGCAGTGCAATTTGTGTGGAAAGAAGGGGCATCTGTTTAAGGACTGCCCTCTTCCTATGCCAACATGGCCAGAGCCAGCAAGGCAAATACCAACAAGCCTAGGCCTGAGCAAGAAGAGGGAGCAAGTAACAAAGATCAGTCCACATCACCACCAACAGCATCTAAAACCCAGTCTCCAGCACCACCATCATCACCAGCACCCCCCTCACCCCCCGCCCGAGACATGTCCTGTTTTACGAGGACCCCTTCCCCAGCCCAGAGAGAGAGTACAACAGCTACTCCACTAGCTCCTCCAGTAGCTCCTCTGATACAGAACACGAGGCAGGGAGGGAGTCCGACCAGCAGCGCCCCCCCTGAGTAGGGCCCTCTCAGCGCCAGCACTCCCTCGGCTCTATGACGCCATAAGGATTGAGTCCGTGGGGGAGGAAAAAAAAAAGCGACAGTGAAAGTGAGAGTGAGAAGGAGGGAAGGGAGGAAGAACCAGCCGAGGTGGGGAAAAAAGGGTAGAGACGAGGGGGAAAGAAAGAAGATAAAGATCAAAGACAGCAAGTTGCAGGTGGCCCCCATAGATCCAAAACCAGCTAATGTCCATTAAAAGTCCCCAGTCTTGCCCCCTCACAGGCAGAGACGGAGGCAAGTGGTACGGCTACACTGCCGCCTAGTGGGCAGGTAGCAGCCAGCCAGGGCATCCCCAGCCAGCCTTCCCAGTCATTAACACAAACCCTAGCACACCTCGCAGAAGAGGTGTTCACTAATGCACCGAGGGAGAGGTCGGGTCAACACCTTCCCTGACCAGCAGTACCGGTAGCAATGACCTCTTCAAGGGCCTCCTTCAAAGCATCTTTGACCCCTCCCTTGTATGGGCAAAACCAGGGGCCCCCCCTAGAGGTCCTCCTAGATACAGCACTGGAGGACATGGGAATACCCTGGACGCGGTAAGCCAGAAGTCGGCTAACAGCTCAATTCAACAGGCGGTAACAGCCAAAGAAGGCTGTCTGTCATAACCCCCCAGGACAAAGCTGACCCACACGTTCCAGGGGCCCTGAGCAAGTTCCACCAGACTTACCTTGTGGGAGTTGAATAGCCCAAACAACTCCACGTGCTGTGCATACAAAGACGGTGCCTTCTTGGACGAGGCAGCAGTGAGTACCTTCTCAGGGGTGATGGGAGTTGCAAATAAGCCCAAGCCCCCTCAAGCAAGCGTGAGCTAAGAGTAGGGAAGAGTGTCCCACCTCCCAATCATAGTCGCTATGGGGTGGACGAGCGACTCCTTTTCTTGTTAGCTACCCTGATGGCCCTGATATGTGTGTCTGTTAATGTCAGGAGCATCAGGGAGACACAAAAAGATTTGATGTACTAAACTACCTAGCTAACTTGAAAGCAGATATCATCTTTCTGCAGGAGTGTGGTATTTCAATGAGCCCTGATTATAGGGACCTGAAGGAGAGTTGGACCCTGGGGACTCCTTCTGGTCGGGCCCAACATAGCCAGAGCCGACGGAGTAGGCATCCTGTTTAAAACCCCATTTATTACCTCCCGCAGCAGCAGGAGGTAGAACCTGGTAGAATTCTGAGCGTGGATGTGACATACAACAACACTCCCCTCAGACTGGTCAATGTCTACGCACCCACTAACCAAAACGAGAGTTCAATTTTTTCCACAGCTGCGTCCACTCCTGCTGGGGAACGTACCCGTCATCGTGTCAGGTGACTTCAATTGTGCTCTAAGAACATAAGAACATAAGAAAGTTTACAAACGAGAGGAGGCCATTCATCCCATCTTGCTCGTTTGGTTGTTAGTAGCTTATTGATCCCAGAATCTCATCAAGCAGCTTCTTGAAGGATCCCAGGGTGTCAGCTTCAACAACATTACTGGGGAGTTGGTTCCAGACCCTCACAATTCTCTGTGTAAAAAAGTGCCTCCTATTTTCTGTTCTGAATGCCCCTTTATCTAATCTCCATTTATGACCCCTGGTCCTTTTTTCTGTTTTCAAGTCAAAGAAGTCCCCCGGGTTGACATTGTCTATACCTTTTAGGATTTTGAATGTTTGAATCAGATCGCCACAGTAGTCTTCTTTTGTTCAAGACTGAATAGATTCAATTCTTTTAGCCTGTCTGCATCGACATGCCTTTTAAACCGGGATAATTCTGGTCGCTCTTCTTTGCACTCTTTCTAGAGCAGCAATATCCTTTTTTTTGTAACGAGGTGACCAGAACTGAACACAATATTCTAGGTGAGGTCTTACTAATGCATTGTAGAGTTTTAACATTACTTCCCTTGATTTAAATTCAACACTTCTCACAATATATCCAAGCATCTTGTTGGCCTTTTTTATAGCTTCCCACATTGTCTAGATGAAGACATTTCTGAGTCAACATAAACTCCTAGGTCTTTTTCATAGTTCCTTCTTCAATTTCACTGTCTCCCATATGATATTTATAATGAACATTTTTATTGCCCGCATGCAATACTTTTTTACACTTTTCTCTATTAAATTTCATTTGCCATGTGTCTGCCCAATTTTGAATGCTGTCTAGATCATTTTGAATGACCTTTGCTGCTTCAACAGTGTCTGCCACTCCTCCTATTTTTGTGTCGTCTGCAAATTTAACGAGTTTGCTTACTATATCAGAGTCTAAATCATTAATGTAGATTAGGAAGAGCAGAGGACCTAATACTGATCCCTGTGGTACACCACTGGTAAGGGACGTAGACCGGAGCAGGCCACGCAACGACCGCTCTAGTAGAGTTTTGTCCTCCGTAATATCTGATTTCTCCCTGTATGATGCAGGTAAGGACCTGGTGCCTCCCTTTACCTGGGTGAGCTCATCTGGGACCTCCTTCTCCCGTATAGATCTCGTCCTGCATACCAGCTCCCTTACGAAGACTTCAGTAGACACCCAGGCCGTCGTCTTCTCTGACCATAGGCTCCTGCAGGTAACATTGCAGGTCCCTCAGACCTCCCAGATGGGGTCAGGGGTCTGGAAATTAAACACCTCCTTACTCGATGACCCCTCCATAGCTGCAGCCTATAAGAGCAGGCTTGTTGAGTGGACCACTTTGCATGACCTATTCAACTCCCCTATAGAGTGGTGGGAGATGGTCAAAATGAGAACTAAGGGTTATTTCATAGCAGCAGGCAAGAGGAAAGCAAAAGAAAGGAGGGCCAAATATAAACACCTGAATGCTGCCCTCCAGCGTCTGAGCCTGCTTCAGCTTCGGGGTTCCTGTAAGCTTACGAGATAGCCCAGACCAAGCTAGATCTTTCAGTGCTTTGTAGGGAGGAACAACGAAGGTCATGCACAATGCAAAAGTGCAAAAAAATGGAGGAAGACGAAAAGTGTACCCGCTTCTTCTTCCAGAAAACGAGGGGAGAAGCGGCACTTGATGTCCTCCATGCTCGACAGCAGTGGGAGGATAGTAGAGGATAGTGAGGGAGTGAAAAAAGTGGTAGAGAACTTCTATAGGGACCTATATAACACCAAAGCTACAGATGACACCCTGATAGAGTGGTTCCTGAGCCAGTTGGAGCCTGACCCAGTGCTTGGGATGAGGGGAGGAGGAGAAGGACCCAGAACTCACGCTGGAGGAGCTCACCCAGGCGGTTAAGACCATGAACACCGGTAAGACGCCAGGTCCAGATGGCATCCCGGGTGAGTATTACCATCTTTTTTGGGACACGCTAAAGTCCATTTAGCGGAGGTCTACAGAGCGGTCTACAGGAGAAGCGGTTGGGCCCTTCTATGTGGGAGAGTGTAATTACTCTCCTTCATAAGAAAGGGGAAGTTAAAGATCACGGAATTGGCGCCCAATCAGCCTCCTTTGCGTGGATTACAAGATACTAGCCAAAGCTCTGATGCTCCGGCTACAAGTACACCTCCCTTTGGTCATTGGCCCGACCAGGCTTGTGGTGTCCCAGGAGGTCCATCACCGATATTTTAATGTTAACAAGGGACATTCTGGCTTATTCTAGAGAACGGAACCATCCCCTCTGCCTGTTCAACCTTGACCAGGAGAAGGCGTTCGATAGGGTAAGCCATGAATATATGTAAAGTGATGGACCAGATGAAATTCGCTCCTGGACTTAGGGGTGGGTTAAAACTATCTATACCAACATTAGTACCCGAGTCTTGGTGAACAGACACCTGACTGGTAAAATATCTATCCAGTCAGGGGTCAGACAGGGTTGCCCACTATCCCCACTGCTATATGTCGTGGTGCATTGAACCCTCCTGCAGGCAATTGTAGGGATACCAATATAACTGGTTTCCAGCTGCCTGGATCCAACGGGTCCAGGTCAAAACAACAGCATATATGGATGATGTGTCACTCATTTGCACCAACACATCGCCGGTACCTCGGATTAATAATATCCTTGAGAAGTACTGCACGGCGACCGGGGCAGTGATTAATAAGTCCAAGAGCGGGGAAGTCTACGTGTCTAAAAATTGGCAGGTAGATAGGGAACTGTCGGACATGTACCCTGTCAAAAAGGACAAAATCAAGATTCTGGGCCTCATTTTTGAGAACAATAGCTCGGGGCCCAGAGCTGGGACGGCGGCCATTAACCAGGTCCGTAAAAAAGATTGGCGGATGGAGCACAAGATCCTTAACAATGACGGGTAGAGTATTAATAACCAAGTCTATACTGTTCCCCATCCTCTCTTATGTAGGAAAAATCTTTCCCCAGACAGGACCACCAAAAAGTGGTGGACCGCGATTATCCACCGCTTTATCTGGGGCAGCAAGATGGAGAGGGTAAAAAGCGAGCCACCTTGAGTAAAGCCGACAAGAAGGGAGGTAGGGGTCCCAGACGTTGTGCAGCTCACCCTGAGTGCAGGGGCTCACGCAAACTATCCAGAACATCCAGGCCCTGGACAGGAAGGTATGTTACATGAATCGTTTCTATTTTGCCACCTGTCTCAGGGCCTTGGGCCTCTGCACTATTGACAACACCGTGCCGTACTCCTGGGACCCCCCATTGTATTATAGAACCTTAAGGGACACTATATATAAATTGGGCTTAGATAAAGCAAAATTGGCCTCCTGGGAATACAAGGCTGTAACTAAATATCTGGCGGTTCCCAGGAAATTGAAAAAGTAGCTACTTTTCTCCCTCACCCAAAGCCAAAAAATCTGGGAGAATGTGTCTCACAGCTGCCTCAGTAATGTCCAGAAGGATATAGCATGGAACACCGTCCACAGTTCACTCCCCACTCGAGTGTTCATGTTCAGGAGGACTAGCCAAGTAGAAACATGCCCCATGCAAAGTGCCATAAGAGAGAAACACCAGCCCATATCTTCTGGGTGTGTGATGTGGCTGGCAGTGTCTGGCTCTCTGTCTCTGTCTTCCTAAACAGGTTTGCTGACACGGCCAAGATGACCGCTGAGACTGTGCTCTATGGGCCCTGGGAGGAATCGCTACCAGCACAGCTAAGTGCGTTTGGCGTGTCATCAATGTTGTCAAGCAGATCCTGTGGGAGGGCCGTAACGTCTGTGTCTATCACAAGCAGGAGCTAGACACTATCACCACGACCAGAAGGGCACAAACTCTTATTAAGGACTTTGTAATTCTGGACATCCGGACCCTCGGGAAGGACAAGGCCTGCGGAGTGGAGGATCGCCGGACTTCAGGACGTAAAGATGGAATGAAGGAAAAAACTGGAACCGCTAGCTCCTAGGAGCGGGACCACGGGCACCGCTAAGACTTTTATTTATTTTGTCATGCCAGCATTCCGCCCTTTTTAGCTGGCATGACCGTTTTTGAACGGTGCCCTGGTTTTATGTAGTCTTTTTGTTTCAGTTTTATGGATTTTGATTTGATTTATTTTGAATGTTTTATTTGATTTTGTTTTGTTTTGTTTATGTATCTAAAAGATTTTTAATGTTAACTATTAAAAGTTACATTTTAAGTGTTTTAAAATTTTAGAATTTTAACTCACTGTTTTATACACTGTCCCTTTTCCCCTGTCTCTGTTTTAGTTCTATAGTTTTATTGTTCTGTTTTATGTTCACTTTTGAAATTTTTATACAGAGCACTCCCCAGCCCTCACAAGCACTGGTTTTATAGATGGTTCTTTTTTTCCAGTCACTTTTAAAAGCAGCACAGGTTTTTTTTCATGTTGATTTTAATCTGTGTCTGTTTTAACCATGTACAAAGCACGATTGTCTTGGTGTTTTTAAATGTATTTTAAATGCTTTTAAAATAAAATGTATGTCTGTATGCATGAATGTCATCTTTAAAAGAAATGTATAATGAATGAAAAAAAAGAATGGGTGTAAATGTAAAAAAATGTAAAATCTCAATAAAAGAGTATTTTACTAAAGATTTCCGTGGAGAGGAGCATTTATGAGTTCAATGCAATTTTGGCTAGCCCTGCCCCTCGGGTGGGGCTCGACATGGGTTTAAAAGCAGAACGAGCACAGCAGCGGGCGGCCATGTTAATAATTAGAGCCTGGCACCTTTTTTCTTTTTTTTTCTTTTTTTTTTTTTCCCATTTTTCCCTCAGTCCAGAAGCGAACCCGGCAGCTCCGGTACGGCAGCGCCGGGCGTTTGGTCAAAACCATTGTGGGCATCCTTCCGGCCTCTTGGCTCAGATCAATGTATGGGTGACCGCAGCAGAGGATTGTGTGAAGAAGGAGAAGGAGAAGGCGATGGCGACGGCGGAAGATTCATCGGCCCAAGGGGTGCGATTGCTGAACACGTTGAGGTTTAACCTGAAGAAGAAAGATGGAGTGCTGCCGGTGCTGGGAAGGACGGATTTTGCTAAAAAGATCGTGCTAGAAAATCTTGGATGTTCTACCGCTGATATCTACTGCCTCCAGGGTGTCACCTCGTGGGATTTTTCGATGTGACATTTGCAACTGCAAGTACCTGCTCAATAGTATGGAAGCGATGTCTTGAAGGTAAAAAAACTCTGCTCCTTTGTCGAATTTTGTGATTGAGCCACTGTTTGTAAGGGAAATTAGACCCTTAACTGTTCACATGTACAACCCTATGTACAAGATGCAGACATTGCCACCTTTTTGAAAAGGTTTTGTGATGTTTTAAGCCCGGTTCCAAAATTAGAGACACACTGGGGATTTGAACGCTAAGAGACAGTTCCGTGTAAGGCTACGGCCCTGCAGTACAGTGGAAGGAGGGTGATACATCCACCAGCCTCTTTCTCAATTGGCGGGAACAGGGGTATTTATATTATCCGGGTCAGCCGATAAGATTTCGGAAGTGTGGAAGGGAGGGGCACACCGCAGAGGCCTGTGTGGCTGATTTCTGCAGGAAATGCCAGACAGAGGGACACACAGCATCCGGATGTGCGGCTCCTGTGGAGTGTAATCTGTGTGGTTCTCAGGAGCATGTTTTTAGAACTGTCCATCCAGGGTTCGCAGTCGCGCGGAGGCTGCTCGTTCGCTTCGGAGGTTCCAGAGGCTGCCTGTTCTGGTTTAGCTGTTCGGACTTCCATATCTAGAGAGGTGTCCGATGCTGTGGGCGCTGCTCGGTTGCTGGGTCTGTTCACGGGTCCTGCTGCTGCTCCTCCTGCTGCTCCAGTGGCTGGCCCCGTTGCGGTTCCTGTTGCTTCTGCTGCTGCCGTGGTCCCTGTGGTTTCTGTTTCTGTTGCAGGTTCCGCTGGCGTCGTGGCTGAGGCTGGTCCTGTTGTGTCTGGTAAGGATGCTGATCTCAGCCAGGCTTCCCGTGTCCTTGCAGCTGCTGTTGCTGGAGCACCCGGGGTTGCTGGTGACTGTAGTTCGTGGGGTGAGATCATGGAGACCCAGGAGTCAACGGTGATGTATTCTTCAGTGCTTCGTGATCCCAGAGTGAAGAGTAGGAGGAAGGAGATAGTCTCGGAGGATGAACAGTTTACAAAAATCAGCAGATCTGATTCCAGAGTGTCAGTTTCTGCTGATGTTGTTGCTAACGTGGATATTTCAGACTTTACGGAGTCCTCAGACTCTGGGGTGCCAGGATGTTCTCAGGTTTTTGAGTCCTTCGGGACTTCCTGACTCTTCAGTTGGCTCGGGGTGGAGGTGCCAGTCCAGGTCTTGAAATTGATGCCTTCTCCCCTGCCTCCGTGGACTCGGAGGACATGTGTTTCGGGAATGTAGAGGTTTTCTGTAGCATTACCGGTATGCCCTAAAGATGGCCCGGGTAGGCCAGACTCTTAACATTTTGTGTTTTTGTGTTGTTTTTATGTTTTATTTTCCTTTTTAATGATCAGCCTACAGTATATGTCCATTAATGTTCGCAGTGTAAAAAGCACTGTTAGGTTGGTCTCTGTTCTTTCTTTTTTGGCCTCTCAGAATTGTGATGTCTTTTTTTTACAGGAGTGTTCCATTCCTCATGGGGCTCGGAATCTGTCTAAGTGGTGGTCTTATGGGCCTTCCATCTGGTCTGGGGGGAATGATTGTAAATCCTCGGGGGTGGCAGTTCTTTTTAAGGGGAAAGATTTCAACATTCTGGAAAGGAAAGAAGTGGTACCTGGCCGTCTATTATTAGTTGATATTCTGTACAAGGATTTCCTTCCAGGCTAATTAATGTATATGCATCCCCTGTAAAATGAAAGATATGATTTATTTCAGTTGGTTCCTCCCTATTTGGTGGTTTCTAAGCCTGTTATTCTGGTGGGGATTTCAATTGTGTAATTGATTCAGATGGTAGATCTGGTTCATCTAGTGTTAAACTGGATAAATCATCCCTTTTTTTTAAGTGACATGGTGAAGTCTGCTAGATTGGTGGATGTGGGTAAACAGGCTGGGATGTTGTTTGGGCCCGAGCAGACGGGTCTTCAGCATCACGTATTGATTTCTTTTTGTTTCTCCTGTGTTTAAGGTTCATAGCTGTTCTACTTTACCAGTTTTCTTTTCAGATCACAAAGCTTTATGTTTTACAGCTGATATTTCCTCCTCCTGTTCTTTCGGGCTTGGGGTCTGGAAGTTAAACGTGGAACTCTTGACTGAGAGCAATGTTAAAGAACTAAAGGAGTATCTTGTAAATTGGAGGTCACTCAAATGTTGTTTTGAATGTCTGGGGGATTGGTGGGAACACGTGAAGATGAAAATTAAGAGTTTTTTTATTAAAGAAAGTCAACAGTTAAATAAATTGAAAAAGAGAGGCTTTGTTAAAATTCAAGCTCGGTTACAATCTTTGTTTGTTTTGTTGGAGTCTGGTTGGGAGGTGAGGGAAGAAATAGAGGGTGCCAAGGCTGAGTTAAAGAAGTTTTTTCAAGAAGAGGCCAAAAAGATAATGTTTAGATCTAAGGTCGAAATACTAGAAAAAGATGAAATTTGTAGTAGATTTTTCTTTAAAAAGGTCCATGCAAATGTGTCTAGTGTTTCTGAGGTGTATGACTCCCAACAGAATGTGATGAAATCTAAGACCGAGATTCTAAATGTTATTGGGGATTTTTATTCATCTTTGTATTCTGAGAAAACATCTAATCCAGATTTATGTGAGTTGTTTTTTTTCCAAGATTCCCAACACCTTGGAGGAGGATTCTAAAACTTTTTTGGGCAGGCCACTTTCTCTGTCAGAGTTGGGGAGGCGATTAAGTCCTGTAAAAGAATAAGACCCCTGGTGGTGATGGGCTGCCAGTGGAACTGTACTTGGCTCTGTGGGAGGTAATTGGGTCCCGATCTTTTAGAAGTTTATAATGAAATTTTGGATAATGGGAAAATGCCGCTTCACTTCGAGAAGGTGTGATTACGCTTGATTTATAAAAAGAAAGGGGATAGATTAGACATAAAAATTGGCGCCCAATCACTTTGTTATGCGTCGATTATAAGCTTTTAGCAAAGGTAATGGCTAATAGATTAAAAACGGTAATTGCTGAAGTGATGGATCCAGACCAGACGTGTGGTATCCCTGGTCGTAAAATTTCAGATACTCTTTGTCTGGTCAGGGATGCTATTAGTTATTTACAGGACCGTAAGGTAGAATCTGTTTTGGTCTCTTTGGACCAGGAGAAAGCTTATGATCGTGTATCGCATGCATTTATGTTTAAAGTCTTAGAACGTTTAGGCTTTGGTGAGCAGTTCTGTAAGTGGGTGAAGTTATTATATAATGATCTTTTTAGCTCTGTGTTGGTAAACGGGTGGAAAACAGACCCTTTTTAGTTAAATCGAGTTCGGTTAGGTGTCCTTTGTCCCCTTATTGTTTGTGTGCTTGTATTGAGATGTTTGCAGGGTTTATAAGGGCTGATAAATGTATTCAAGGCATTGTGATTCCAGGAAGCAGGGGACTCAGCTTAAATCGGCCCTTATATGGACGATGTGTCTGTGTTTTGTAGAGATCAGCCTTCAATAGATAAGTTAATCCAGGTGTGTGATTGGTTTGGTCAAGCTTCTGGGGCAAGGATTAATTTTGAGAAAAGTGAAGCTATGCTTTTTGGGTTGTGGTCTAGTGGTATTTCAATACCCTTTTCTGTGAAAACAGACTTTATAAAAAATTTTGGGGATCTGGTTTGGGGTGAAGGGCTATTTTAAAATCATGGGAGGAGAGGTTGTCAAAGGTCAATCAAAAGTTTGGTTTATGGCAGCAAAGGGTATTGACCTTAGAAGGTAAAGTTCTAGTGCTCAGGAATGAGATTTTACCTGTTTTATTGTATGTTGCACAAGTGTGGCCCTTGCTATATGCCTGTATTAGGGCCATTAATAAGGCAGTGTTTCATTTTATTTGGGGGTCTAAAATGGATAGGCTCAGTCGGGCTATTCTGTTTAAGCCTGCAAAGAATGGGGTAAAAAATGTTCGGACTGTGTATCCATCCTTATGAGCACTTTTTGTATGTAATGTTTTGCAGATTTGTTTACTCCCCACGTTACAAGTCTTCTAAATGTTTCTTCTTTCTGAGGTTTTATATATATGCTTCTTTTGAGAAAGTTTGGCTGGGTTTCTTTGTCATTATCACTACCACACAGTTGGTCGGTTCCTTTTTATTTAAATACAGTTTTGAAGTTTGTCCACAAAAACAAGCTGGAGTCTTTATCATTGGAAGATTGGAAACCCGGATCGTCACTTCTAAGATTAATGGATATGATGAAGTAGTTCCGATAGGAGTGTTCATGGAGCAGACAGTTGTAAAAATTTGGGAGAATGTGTCTGCTAAAGTTTTGATTAACAGACAGAAAGACATAGCATGGATGTCAGTGCACAGATGTTTGCCTGTTAGAGCTTTTTTTTTTCATGCAAGAGGTCTCACTCCTGTAAATGTGTGTCCCGACAGGAATGTAAATGTGAAGAAACTGTGTTTCATTTATTTATTGAATGTTTTTTTTTAAACAGGTGCTGTTTAGTGTACAGTGTTTATTTGAAAAGTTTTTACCAAAAGAAGTTTTAACAAGTGATTTCCTTCTTTATGGTATTCTTCAGCAGCCTTATGATGAAATGAATAGAATGTGTGCTTGGATAATAGCTTGCTGTTTGAAAGATGTATTGTGGACTGCTCGCAATGTATTGATAATGAAAAGGAAACATCTGTCTGTATGTTCATGTAAGAAATTAATAATGTCTTTGTTAAAGGACTATTTGTTAAAAGATGAAAGGAAGTGTGGGTTAGATTTTGTTAAAAAGAAATGGAGAGCAGTTCTTGAATTGTAACATACAGTGTGTTTTTTTTCTGTATTGTGTTTGTGTTGTATTAAAGGAATAAAAAAAAAAAAAAAAATCTGTTCTTATCAGTTTAATATCTGATACGCCCCCATAGGGGACCCGTCTATATTAAATTGATTTTTGGAAGCAGGAGATGGAACCGGGCTTGCTCTGGTTTCTCTTCAGTTCGAATAAATCTTTCTAAGGACTAAGGCTTAGAGGGTAGTGGCATTGCCCGCCCCTCCGAGGTTCTGTGAGAGGTCTGTTCGAGGGAAGAGGAACAGACTTTTTTTATTTTTGACTGGCTTTTCTTCAGCTCGGCAACTTTTTGGAAGACTAATGCTCAGTCTGGTTTTGGTTTGCCCAATCCAGGCCGAGGGTCTTTCAAGATTTTGTTGACTGTTGAGAGCAGTTTTTCTTTTTCAGGCGGTTCCAGTTTTTTTTTTTTCAGGCGGTTCCGGCTTTTCCAGACGTTCCTGGAGTTCGGAGAGAAGGAGGACCTACCATCCAGACGACCTTTGAGGACCCTTTGATGACCTAGACGACCTCATCCCAGCCCTTGATCGTGATCGAGATCCAGACCGAGAGCAGCCGGCGCCCAGCAGAGGGCGCCATCTGGGAGGAGCAGAGGGCAGCCCCGGACCCCGAGGAGGCGTCACAGCTACGATTCTTCCTGTGTGGTCTCGGTGCCAAGCAGCGCCCCCTACTCCGCCAGGGAAGGACACACGTTCACCTGGGAGGGGGTCCCTCAGGCGACCATCTCCTCAGGGACTAAAGTAATAGTTCCTTCAACTGCCCAGATTTGCTGCTTACGTTGTCTCTTTTCTGCAGAGAGAGAACCCGGACGCCCAGAGGCTTCTCCCACCCCAATCGGAGGAGCCAGCTGAAGGATGGCGCCCGCCAACCCAGGAGACCAGGAGGCACAATGCGGTGCGCTTCACAAGGAACCAGCAAGAGGAAACCGAACCAGGACTGACGAGACTGGAGTTCAGCCGGACCATTCTTCAGAGGGGTATGGGTTTTTCCCCTTCTGACTTGAATTGTTTGGTGAAATTGCCAGGGCTTAAGGAAGTGTTTGAGGTCAGTTTTAGGAACCCCCAAAAATTACAAGAAATGTGGTCCTTTTGGGAGGAGAATAAATATCTCGCTCCATACAAAGAATTTTGTGTGGATGCACTGACAGACAGAGAAATGAAAGTTGTTACTGTCCAATTAACAACTTTCTGACATTACAACATGGCTTAACCGCTATGGGAGGGTGTCATCAGAAGGGAGGAAAATTACTGACGAAGATGGGGTTTGGACAGGAGCCAGGAAGTGGCTGGTACGCCTCAATGTTGATCCATCGGGCATTGGAGGCGTCCGCCACATTCCAAACTCCATAGTGTTAGGGCCCAACAGAGGGCTGGTATTCTATAATGGGATGCCAAAACTCTGCAGAAAATGTGGGGAATTAGGACACCTGGCGGCCGCATGTACTGTAGTCAAGTGCAGGAACTGCGGCGCCCCCCACGAGACCAGCCACTGCAGAGAAGAGAGGCAGTGCAATTTGTGTGGAAAGAAGGGGCATCTGTTTAAGGACTGCCCCTCTTCCTATGCCAACATGGCCAGAGCCAGCAAGGCAAATACCAACAAGCCTAGGCCTGAGCAAGAAGAGGGAGCAAGTAACAAAGATCAGTCCACGTCACCACCAACAGCATCTAAAACCCAGACTCCAGCACCACCATCATCACCAGCACCCCCTCACCCCCCCGCCCCCGAGACATGTCCCGTTTTACGAGGACCCCTCCCCCAGCCCAGAGAAAGAGTACAACAGCTACTCCACTAGCTCCTCCAGTAGCTCCTCTGATACAGAACACGAGGCAGGGAGGGAGCCCGGACCCAGCAGCGCCCCCTGAGTAGGGCCCTCTCAGCGCCAGCACTCCCCTCGCTCTCGTTATGGACGCCATAAGGATTGAGTCCGTGGGGGGGAAAAAGCTAAAGCGACAGTGAAAGTGAGAGGAGAAGGAGGGAAGGGAGGAAGAACCAGCCGAGGGTGGGGAAAAGAAAGGGTAGAGACGAGGGGGGAAAAGAAAGAAGATAAAGATCAAAGACAGCAAGTTGCAGGTGGCCCCATAGATCCAAAACCAGCTAATGTCCACAATAAAGTCCCCAGTCTTGCCCTCGCAGGCAGAGACGGAGGCGAGTGGGACGGCTACACACTGCCGCCTAGTGGGCAGGTAGCAGCCAGCCAGGGCATCCCCAGCCAGCCTTCCCAGTCATTAACACAAACCCTAGCACACCTCGCAGAAGAGGTGTTCACTAATGCACCGAGGGAGAGGTCGGGGTCAACACCTTCCCTGACCAGCAGTACCCGGTAGCAATGACCCTCTTCAAGCGAAGGGCCTCCCCTTCAAAGCATCCTTGACCCCTCCCTTGTATGGGCAAAACCAGGGGCCCCTAGAGGTCCTCCTAGATACAGCACTGGAGGACATGGGAATACCCTGGACGCTGGTAAGCCAGAAGTCGGCTAACAGCTCCAATTCAACAGACGGTAACAGCCAAAGAAGGCTGCCTGTCATAACCCCCAGGACAAAGCTGACCCACACGTTCCAGGGGCCCTGAGCAAGTTCCACCAGACTTACCTTGTGGGGAGTTGAATAGCCCAAACAACTCCACGTACTGTGCATACAAAGACGGTGCCTTCTTGGACGAGGCAGCAGTGAGTACCTTCTCAGGGGTGATGGGAGTTGCAAATAAGCCCAAGCCCCTCGAAGCAAGCGTGGAGAGCTAAGAGTAGGAAGAGTGTCCCGACCTCCCAATCATAGTCGCTATGGGGTGGAGTAGCGACTCCTTTTCTTGTTAGCTACCCTGATGGCCCTGATATGTGTGTCTGTTAATGTCAGGAGCATCAGGAGACACAAAAAGATTTGATGTACTAAACTATCTAGCTAACTTGAAAGCAGATATCATCTTTCTGCAGGAGTGTGGTATTTCGTCGAGCCCTGATTATAGGGACCTGAAGGAGAGTTGGACCCTGGGGGACTCCTTCTGGTCGGGCTCCAACATAGCCAGAGCCGACGGAGTAGGTATCCTGTTTAAAACCCATTTATTACCTCCCCCAGCAGCAGGGAGGTAGAACCTGGTAGAATTCTGAGCGTGGATGTGACATACAACAACACTCCCTCAGACTGGTCAATGTCTACGCACCCACTAACCAAAACGAGAGTTCAATTTTTTTTCCACAGCGCGTCCACTCCTGCTGGGGAACGTACCCGCCATCGTGTCAGGTGACTTCAATTGTGCTCTAAGAACATAAGAACATAAGAAAGTTTACAAACGAGAGGAGGCCATTCATCCCATCTTGCTCGTTTGGTTGTTAGTAGCTTATTGATCCCAGAATCTCATCAAGCAGCTTCTTGAAGGATCCCAGGGTGTCAGCTTCAACAACATTACTGGGAGTTGGTTCCAGACCCTCACAATTCTCTGTGTAAAAAGTGCCTCCTATTTTCTGTTCTGAATGCCCCTTTATCTAATCTCCATTTATGACCCCTGGTCCTTTTTTTCTGTTTTCAAGTCAAAGAAGTCCCCGGGTTGACATTGTTCATACCTTTTAGGATTTTGAATGTTTGAATCAGATCGCCGCGTAGTCTTCTTTGTTCAAGACTGAATAGATTCAATTCTTTTTTAGCCTGTCTGCATACGACATGCCTTTTAAAACCGGGATAATTCTGGTCGCTCTTCTTTGCACTCTTTCTAGAGCAGCAATATCCTTTTGTAACGAGGTGACCAGAACTGAACACAATATTCTAGGTGAGGTCTTACTAATGCATTGTAGAGTTTTAACATTACTTCCCTTGATTTAAATTCAACACTTCTCACAATATATCCAAGCATCTTGTTGGCCTTTTTTATAGCTTCCCCACATTGTCTAGATGAAGACATTTCTGAGTCAACATAAACTCCTAGGTCTTTTTCATAGTTCCCTTCTTCAATTTCACTGTCTCCCATATGATATTTATAATGAACATTTTTATTGCCCGCATGCAATACTTTACACTTTTCTCTATTAAATTTCATTTGCCATGTGTCTGCCCAATTTTGAATGCTGTCTAGATCATTTTGAATGACCTTTGCTGCTTCAACAGTGTCTGCCACTCCTCCTATTTTTGTGTCGTCTGCAAATTTAACGAGTTTGCTTACTATATCAGAGTCTAAATCATTAATGTAGATTAGGAAGAGCAGAGGACCTAATACTGATCCCTGTGGTACACCACTGGTAAGGGACGTAGACCGGAGCAGGCCACGCAACGACCGCTCTAGTAGAGTTTCGTCCTCCGTAATATCTGATTTCTCCCTGTATGATGCAGGTAAGGACCTGGTGCCTCCCTTTACCTGGGTGAGCTCATCTGGGACCTCCTTCTCCCGTGATAGATCTCGTCCTGCATACCAGCTCCCTTACTTTAAGACTTCAGTAGACACCCAGGCCGTCGTCTTCTCTGACCATAGGCTCCTGCAGGTAACATTGCAGGTCCCTCAGACCTCCCAGATGGGGTCAGGGGTCTGGAAATTAAACACCTCCTTACTCGATGACCCCTCCATAGCTGCAGCCTATAAGAGCAGGCTTGTTGAGTGGACCACTTTGCATGACCTATTCAACTCCCCTATAGAGTGGTGGGAGATGGTCAAAATGAGAACTAAGGGTTATTTCATAGCAGCAGGCAAGAGGAAAGCAAAAGAAAGGAGGGCCAAATATAAACACCTGAATGCTGCCTCCAGCGCCTGAGCCTGCTTCAGCTTCGGGGTTCCTGTAAGCGACGAGATAGCCCAGACCAAGCTAGATCTTTCAGTGCTTTGTAGGGAGGAACAACGAAAGGTCATGCACAATGCAAAAGTGCAAAAAATGGAGGAAGACGAAAAGTGTACCCGCTTCTTCTTCCAGAAAACGAGGGAGAAGCGGCACTTGATGTCCTCCATGCTCGACAGCAGTGGGAGGATAGTAGAGGATAGTGAGGGAGTGAAAAAAGTGGTAGAGAACTTCTATAGGGACCTATATAACACCAAAGCTACAGATGACACCCTGATAGAGTGGTTCCTGAGCCAGTTGGAGCCTGACTCAGTGCGGGATGAGGAGGAGGAGAAGGACCCAGAACTCACGCTGGAGGAGCTCACCCAGGCGGTTAAGACCATGAACACCGGTAAGACGCCAGGTCCAGATGGCATCCCGGGTGAGTATTACCATCTTTTTTGGGACACGCTAAAAGTCCATTTAGCGGAGGTCTACAGAGCGGTCTACAGGGAGAAGCGGTTGGGCCCTTCTATGTGGGAGAGTGTAATTACTCTCCTTCATAAGAAAGGGGAAGTTAAAGATCTACGGAATTGGCGCCCAATCAGCCTCCTTTGCGTGGATTACAAGATACTAGCCAAAGCTCTGATGCTCCGCCACAAGTACACCTCCCTTTGGTCATTGGCCCCGACCAGGCTTTGTGGTGTCCCAGGAGGTCCATCACCGATATTTTAATGTTAACAAGGGACATTCTGGCTTATTCTAGAGAACGGAACCATCCCCTCTGCCTGTTCAACCTTGACCAGGAGAAGGCGTTCGATAGGGTAAGCCATGAATATATGTACAAAGTGATGGACCAGATGAAATTCGCTCCTGGACTTAGGGAGTGGGTTAAAACTATCTATACCAACATTAGTACCCGAGTCTTGGTGAACAGACACCTGACTGGTAAAATATCTATCCAGTCAGGGTCAGACAGGGTTGCCCACTATCCCCCACTGCTATATGTCGGGTGCATTGAACCCCTCCTGCAGGCAATTCGTAGGGATACCAATATAACTGGTTTCCAGCTGCCTGGATCCAACGGGGTCCAGGTCAAAACAACAGCATATATGGATGATGTGTCACTCATTTGCACCAACACATCGTCGGTACCGGATTAATAATATCCTTGAGAAGTACTGCACGGCGACCGGGCAGTGATTAATAAGTCCAAGAGCCAAGTCTACGTGTCTAAAAATTGGCAGGTAGATAGGGAACTGTCGGACATGTACCCTGTCAAAAGGACAAAATCAAGATTCTGGGCCTCATTTTTGAGAACAACAGCTCGGGGCCCAGAGCTGGACGGTGGCCATTAACCAGGTCCGTAAAAAGATTGGCGGATGGAGCACAAGATCCTTAACAATGACGGGTAGAGTATTAATAACCAAGTCTATACTGTTCCCCATCCTCTCTTATGTAGGAAAAATCTTGCCTCCCCAGACAGGACCACCAAAAAAGTGGTGGACCGCATTATCCACCGCTTTATCTGGGGCAGCAAGATGGAGAGGGTAAAGCGAGCCACCTTGAGTAAAGCCGACAAGAAGGGAGGTAAAGGGGGTCCCGGACGTTGTGCAGCTCACCCGAGTGCAGGGGCTCACGCACCAAACTATCCAGAACATCCAGGCCCTGGACAGGAAGGTATGTTACATGAATCGCTTTATTTTGCCACCTGTCTCAGGGCCTTGGGCCTCTGCACTATTGACAACACCGCGCTGTACTCCTGGGACCCCCATTGTATTATAGAACCTTAAGGGACACTATATATAAATTGGGCTTAGATAAAGCAAAAATTGGCCTCCTGGGAATACAAGGCTGTAACTAAATATCTGGCCGGTTCCCAGGAAATTGAAAAAAGTAGCTACTTTCTCCCTCACCCAAAGCCAAAAATCTGGGAGAATGTGTCTCACAGCTGCCTCAGTAATGTCCAGAAGGATATAGCATGGAACACCGTCCACAGTTCACTCCCCACTCGAGTGTTCATGTTCAGGAGGACTAGCCCAAGTAGAAACATGCCCCTATGCAAAGTGCCAAGAGAGAAACACCAGCCCATATCTTCTGGGAGTGTGATGTGGCTGGCAGTGTCTGGCTCTCTGTCTCTGTCTTCCTAAACAGGTTTGCTGACACGGCCAAGATGACCGCTGAGACTGTGCTCTATGGGCCTGCGGGAGGAATCGCTACCAGCACAGCTAAGTGCGTTTGGCGTGTCATCAATGTTGTCAAGCAGATCCTGTGGGAGGGCCGTAACGCCTGTGTCTATCACAAGCAGGAGCTAGACACTATCACCACGACCAGAAGGGCACAAACTCTTATTAAGGACTTTGTAATTCTGGACATCCGGACCCTCAGGAAGGACAAGGCCTGCGCGGAGTGGAGGATCGCGGACTTCAGGACGTAAAGATGGAATGAAGGAAAAAAAACTGGAACCGCTTAGCTCTAGGAGCGGGACTACGGGCACCGCTAAGACTTTTTTATTTATTTTGTCATGCCAGCATTCCGCCCTTTTTAGCTGGCATGACCGTTTTTGAACGGTGCCCTGGTTTTATGTAGTCTTTTTGTTTCAGTTTTATGGATTTTGATTTGATTTATTTTGAATGTTTTATTTGATTTTGTTTTGTTTTGTTTATGTATCTAAAAGATTTTTAATGTTAACTATTAAAAGTTACATTTTAAGTGTTTTAAAATTTTAGAATTTTAACTCACTGTTTTATACACTGTCCCTTTTCCCCTGTCCCTGTTTTAGTTCTATAGTTTTATTGTTCTGTTTTATGTTCACTTTTGAAATTTTTATACAGAGCACTCCCCAGCCCTCACAAGCACTGGTTTTTTATAGATGGTTCTTTTTTTCCAGTCACTTTTAAAGCAGCACAGGTTTTTTTCATGTTGATTTTAATCTGTGTCTGTTTTAACCATGTACAAAGCACGATTGTCTTGGTGTTTTTAAATGTATTTTAAATGCTTTTAAAATAAAATGTATGTCTGTATGCATGAATGTCATCTTTAAAAGAAATGTATAATGAATGAAAAAAAGAATGGGTGTAAATGTAAAAAAATGTAAAATCTCAATAAAAGAGTATTTTACTAAAGATTTCCGTGGAGAGGAGCATTTATGAGTTCAATGCAATTTTTGGCTAGCCCTGCCCCTCGGGGTGGGGCTCGACATGGGTTTAAAAGCAGAACGAGCACAGCAGCGGCGGCCATGTTAATAATTAGAGCCTGGCACCTTTTTTTTCTTTTTCTTTTTTCTTTTTTTCTTTTTCCCATTTTTCCCTCAGTCCAAGAAGCGAGTACCCGGCAGCTCGGGCGGGGCCCGCCGCCGGGCGTTTGGTCAAAACCATTGTGGGCATCGCTTCCGGCCTCTTGGCTCAGATCCAATGTATGTGGCGTGACCGCAGCAGAGGATTGTGTGAAGAAGGAGAAGGAGAAGGCGATGGCGACGGGCGGAAGATTCATCGGCCCAAGGGTGCGATTGCTGAACACGTTGAGGTTTAACCTGAAGAAGAAAGATGGAGTGCTGCCGGTGCTGGGAAGGACGGATTTTGCTAAAAAAGATCGTGCTAGAAAATCTTGGATGTTCTACCGCTGATATCTACTGCCCAGGGTGTCACCGTGGGATTTTCGATGTGACATTTGCAACTGCAAGTACCTGCTCAATAGTATGGAAGCGATGTCTTGAAGGTAAAAAACTCTGCTCCTTTTGTCGAATTTTGTGATTGAGCCACTGTTTGTAAGGGAAATTAGACCCTTAACTGTTCACATGTACAACCCCTATGTACAAGATGCAGACATTGCCACCTTTTTGAAAAGGTTTTGTGATGTTTTAAGCCCCGGTTCCCAAAAATTAGAGACACACTGGGGATTTGGAACGCTAAGAGACAGTTCCGTGTAAGGCTACGGCCCTGCAGTACAGTGGAAGGAGGGGTGATACATCCACCAGCCTCTTCTCAATTGGCGGGAACAGGGGGTATTTATATTATCCGGTCAGCCGATAAGATTTCGGAAGTGTGGAAGGAGGGGCACACCGCAGAGGCCTGTGTGGCTGATTTCTGCAGGAAATGCCAGACAGAGGGACACACAGCATCCGGATGTGCGGCTCCTGTGGAGTGTAATCTGTGTGGTTCTCAGGAGCATGTTTTTAAGAACTGTCCATCCAGGGTTCGCAGTTGGCGGAGGCTGCTCGCTCGCTTCGGAGGTTCCAGAGGCTGCCTGTTCTGGTTTAGCTGTTCGGACTTCCATATCTAGAGAGGTGTCCGATGCTGTGGGCGCCTCGGTTGCTAGTCTGTTCACGGGTCCTGCTGCTGCTCCTCCTGCTGCTCCAGTGGCTGGCCCGTTGCGGTTCCTGTTGCTTCTGCTGCTGCCGTGGTCCCTGTGGTTTCTGTTTCTGTTGCAGGTTCCGCTGGCGCCGTGGCTGAGGCTGGTCCTGTTGTGTCTGGTAAGGATGCTGATCTCAGCCAGGCTTCCCGTGTCCTTGCAGCTGTTGTTGCTGGAGCACCCCGGGGTTGCTGGTGACTGTAGTTCGTGGGGTGAGATCATGGAGACCCAGGAGTCAACGGTGATGTATTCTTCAGTGCTCGTGATCCCAGAGTGAAGAGTAGGAGGAAGGAGATAGTCTCGGAGGATGAACAGTTTACAAAAAATCAGCAGATCTGATTCCAGAGTGTCAGTTTCTGCTGATGTTGTTGCTAACGTGGATATTTCAGACTTTACGGAGTCCTCAGACTCTGGGGGTGCCAGGATGTTCTCAGGTTTTTGAGTCCTTCGGGACTTCTGACTCTTCAGTTGGCTCGGGTGGAGGTGCCAGTCCAGGTCTTGAAATTGATGCCTTCTCCCCTGCCTCCGTGGACTCGGAGGACATGTGTTTCGGGAATGTAGAGGTTTTCTGTAGCATTACCGGTATGCCAAAAAAGATGGCCCGGTAGGCCAGACTCTTAACATTTTGTGTTTTTGTGTTGTTTTATGTTTTATTTTCCTTTTTAATGATCAGCCTACAGTATATGTCCATTAATGTTCGCAGTGTAAAAAAAAGCACTGTTAGGTTGGTCTCTGTTCTTTCTTTTTTGGCCTCAGAATTGTGATGTCTTTTTTTTTACAGGAGTGTTCCATTCCTCATGGGGCTCGGAATCTGTCTAAGTGGTGGTCTTATGGGCCTTCCATCTGGTCTGGGGGGAATGATTGTAAATCCTCGGGGGTGGCAGTTCTTTTTAAGGGGAAAGATTTCAACATTCTGGAAAGGAAAGAAGTGGTACCTGGCCGTCTATTATTAGTTGATATTCTGTACAAGGATTTCCTTCCAGGCTAATTAATGTATATGCATCCCCTGTAAAATGAAAGATATGATTTATTTCAGTTGGTTCCTCCCTATTTGGTGGTTTCTAAGCCTGTTATTCTGGTGGGGGATTTCAATTGTGTAATTGATTCAGATGGTAGATCTGGTTCATCTAGTGTTAAACTGGATAAATCATCCCTTTTTTTTAAGTGACATGGTGAAGTCTGCTAGATTGGTGGATGTGGGTAAACAGGCTGGGATGTTTACTTGGGCCCGAGCAGACGGGTCTTCAGCATCACGTATTGATTTCTTTTTTGTTTCTCCTGTGTTTAAGGTTCATAGCTGTTCTACTTTACCAGTTTTCTTTTCAGATCACAAAGCTTTATGTTTTACAGCTGATATTTCCTCCTCCTGTTCTTTCGGGCTTGGGGTCTGGAAGTTAAACGTGGAACTCTTGACTGAGAGCAATGTTAAAGAACTAAAGGAGTATCTTGTAAATTGGAGGTCACTCAAATGTTGTTTTGAATGTCTGGGGGATTGGTGGGAACACGTGAAGATGAAAATTAAGAGTTTTTTTATTAAAGAAAGTCAACAGTTAAATAAATTGAAAAAGAGAGGCTTTGTTAAAATTCAAGCTCGGTTACAATCTTTGTTTGTTTTGTTGGAGTCTGGTTGGGAGGTGAGGGAAGAAATAGAGGGTGCCAAGGCTGAGTTAAAGAAGTTTTTTCAAGAAGAGGCCAAAAAGATAATGTTTAGATCTAAGGTCGAAATACTAGAAAAAGATGAAATTTGTAGTAGATTTTTCTTTAAAAGGTCCATGCAAATGTGTCTAGTGTTTCTGAGGTGTATGACTCCCAACAGAATGTGATGAAATCTAAGACCGAGATTCTAAATGTTATTGGGGATTTTTATTCATCTTTGTATTCTGAGAAAACATCTAATCCAGATTTATGTGAGTTGTTTTTTTCCAAGATTCCCAACACCTTGGAGGAGGATTCTAAAACTTTTTTGGGCAGGCCACTTTCTCTGTCAGAGTTGGGGAGGCGATTAAGTCCTGTAAAAGAATAAGACCCTGGTGGTGATGGGCTGCCAGTGGAACTGTACTTGGCTCTGTGGGAGGTAATTGGCCCGATCTTTTAGAAGTTTATAATGAAATTTTGGATAATGGGAAAATGCCGGCTTCACTTCGAGAAGGTGTGATTACGCTGATTTATAAAAAGAAAGGGGATAGATTAGACATAAAAAATTGGCGTCCAATCACTTTGTTATGCGTCGATTATAAGCTTTTAGCAAAGGTAATGGCTAATAGATTAAAAACGGTAATTGCTGAAGTGATGGATCCAGACCAGACGTGTGGTATCCCTGGTCGTAAAATTTCAGATACTCTTTGTCTGGTCAGGGATGCTATTAGTTATTTACAGGACCGTAAGGTAGAATCTGTTTTGGTCTCTTTGGACCAGGAGAAAGCTTATGATCGTGTATCGCATGCATTTATGTTTAAAGTCTTAGAACGTTTAGGCTTTGGTGAGCAGTTCTGTAAGTGGGTGAAGTTATTATATAATGATCTTTTTAGCTCTGTGTTGGTAAACAGGTGGAAAACAGACCCTTTTTTAGTTAAATCGGGAGTTCGACAGGGGTGTCCTTTGTCCCCCTTATTGTTTGTGTGCTTGTATTGAGATGTTTGCAGGGTTTATAAGGGCTGATAAATGTATTCAAGGCATTGTGATTCCAGGAAGCAGGGGGACTCAGCTTAAATGCGTCCTTTATATGGACGATGTGTCTGTGTTTTGTAGAGATCAGCCTTCAATAGATAAGTTAATCCAGGTGTGTGATTGGTTTGGTCAAGCTTCTGGGGCAAGGATTAATTTTGAGAAAAGTGAAGCTATGCTTTTTGGGTTGTGGTCTAGTGGTATTTCAATACCCTTTTCTGTGAAAACAGACTTTATAAAAATTTTGGGGATCTGGTTTGGGGGTGAAGGGGCTATTTTAAAATCATGGGAGGAGAGGTTGTCAAAGGTCAATCAAAAGTTTGGTTTATGGCAGCAAAGGGTATTGACCTTAGAAGGTAAAGTTCTAGTGCTCAGGAATGAGATTTTACCTGTTTTATTGTATGTTGCACAAGTGTGGCCCTTGCTATATGCCTGTATTAGGGCCATTAATAAGGCAGTGTTTCATTTTATTTGGGGTCTAAAATGGATAGGCTCAGTCGGGCTATTCTGTTTAAGCCTGCAAAGAATGGGGGGGTAAAAATGTTCGGACTGTGTATCCATCCTTATGAGCACTTTTGTATGTAATGTTTTGCAGATTTGTTTTCCCCACGTTACAAGTCTTCTAAATGTTTCTTCTTTCTGAGGTTTTATATATGCTTCTTTGAGAAAGTTTGGCTGGGTTTCTTTGTCATTATCACTACCACACAGTTGGTCGGTTCCTTTTTATTTAAATACAGTTTTGAAGTTTGTCCACAAAAACAAGCTGGAGTCTTTATCATTGGAAGATTGGAAACCCCGGATCGTCACTTCTAAGATTAATGGATATGATGAAGTAGTTCCGATAGGAGTGTTCATGGAGCAGACAGTTGTAAAAATTTGGGAGAATGTGTCTGCTAAAGTTTTGATTAACAGACAGAAAGACATAGCATGGATGTCAGTGCACAGATGTTTGCCTGTTAGAGCTTTTTTTCATGCAAGAGGTCTCACTCCTGTAAATGTGTGTCCCCGACAGGAATGTAAATGTGAAGAAACTGTGTTTCATTTATTTATTGAATGTTTTTTTTCTAAACAGGTGCTGTTTAGTGTACAGTGTTTATTTGAAAAGTTTTTACCAAAAGAAGTTTTAACAAGTGATTTCCTTCTTTATGGTATTCTTCAGCAGCCTTATGATGAAATGAATAGAATGTGTGCTTGGATAATAGCTTGCTGTTTGAAAGATGTATTGTGGACTGCTCGAATGTATTGATAATGAAAAGGAAACATCTGTCTGTATGTTCATGTAAGAAATTAATAATGTCTTTGTTAAAGGACTATTTGTTAAAAGATGAAAGGAAGTGTGGGTTAGATTTTGTTAAAAAGAAATGGAGAGCAGTTCTTGAATTGTAACATACAGTGTGTTTTTTTTCTGTATTGTGTTTGTGTTGTATTAAAGGAATAAAAAAAAAAAAATCTGTTCTTATCAGTTTAATATCTGATACGTCCCCATAGGGGACCCGTCTATATTAAATTGATTTTTGGAAGCAGGAGATGGAACCGGGCTTGCTCCGTCCACTCCACGCATCGACCGGTATTGCAGTATCTCCGGGAACGGTGCACAAGAAAGGTCAAAAAGAAGAGAGAGAGAGAGAGAGCCAGCCAGCCAGCCTCTCCCTCTCCCTTTTCTGGGTTGTATTTTTCCCGCTTTTTGTTGTTTTTTTTTTTTTTTTTTTTTTGTTTGTTTGTTCCAAATAAGGCAGGCAGGTCTGCCTAACTGATGGACAGCCTGCTCTGGTCACGCAGCTGGCCAGTGTACCCAGAAGGCCTTGGCGCCGTGGGAGGAGGAGGACGAGCGCAGCGGTAAAGCAGAAACGGAGTTGTTTAGTGGGGCAAGGAGCCCTTGCTTTCAAGGCGGCAGCAAAGCGCCCTTTGCCGGGACCGAACGGCACTTGCGTTTTTGGGAAGAGTTCCCTGTTTTGTTTTGTTTTGTTTTGTTTGGCCTTGCCGCTGGTAGAGGAGAAGGCCTTTGGGCCGGCCGGAAGGGTGGGCTGCCAGTAAAGCCAAACTTTGGCTTTCTTCAGTTCGAATAAATCTTTCGCCTTTTACTAAAGATTTCCGTGGAGAGGAGCATTTATGAGTTCAATGCAATTTTTGGCTAGCCCTGCTCCTCGGGGTGGGGCTCGACATGGGTTTAAAAGCAGAACGAGCACAGCAGCGGCGGCGGCCATGTTAATAATTAGAGCCTGGCACCTTTTTCTTCTTTTTCTTTTTTTCTTTTTCCCATTTTTCCCCTCAGTCCAAGAAGCGAGTACCCCGGCAGCTCCGGCGGGCGGCCGCGCCCGGGGCGTTTGGTCAAAACCATTGTGGGCATCGCTTCTCGGCCTCTTGGCCCAGATCAAGTTTAAGCTTGGATCGAGAGAACGCGACGGAGGAGATGGAGTATACGATTCCACGGCAGGGGATGCGTATGAAGAATACAGTGCGGTTGTGTTTCGAAAAAGATGATGAAACAAGAAGAAGAATTACTTTAAGATTCGTGGTGAAGGATTTCCTCGGCAAGAAATTCGGAATAGCGCCATCGATGGTATACTGCTTGCATGACTTCAGTCATATTGGATATTTTGACATCACTTTTGCAGCGGAGAGCACGTGTTTGGATTTCTGGGAGGATTATAAGAAAAAAAAAAAATGGATCCGGATTTGGTTGGTGTTTACTGTTGGCCCTCTTCTTCAGAGAAACAAGGTTAGTGACTGTGCATATGTTTAGTGCATATGTTAAGGTGGAGGACATTGTTTGTTTTCTCTCTAGATACTGCACTTCTGTGCAATATAGAGCACCAGTATTGAATGAATTCGGAATTTGGAGTGGGAAACAAGTTTTTCTAGTAAGACTGAGAAATGACCCAGATGGCATTGGTGGAGTTTTGCATCCAAAAAAAACTTTTCACTGGGCTCAGTAAGGGGAAGCCTATTTTATGCAGGCCAGCCCCTTTTTTGCAGAAAATGCCAACGTTTCGGCCATGTGCAGGAGAATTGCACAGAAGATATTTTCTGCAGAAATTGTAAAAAGGGTGGGCATATGGCCAGAGACTGCAGAGAGGAGAAGAAATGCAATGCTTGTGGTGTGGCAGGCCACCTTTTTAGAAACTGCACAATGAGAAGAGTTTCCTTTGCAGAAATGGTGAGGAGGGACTCATCAGAAATGAGGCCTGGCCGACAGGAAGAGGAAGTGGAAGGGTGTGGCTCTGAGAGGCATGTAGCTGGAGAGGAGGAAACAGCAGAGGGGGATGGAGAGGTAGCTGGTCCTTCTTCAGTCAATTTTCCTCTCCAAGTAGAGAATGAGTACGATGGCATTGCAGAGTTGTTTGATCCTATAAGTATGATAAGTGATTGGGGGAGTACAGATAATAGTGAAGCTGAGGAACTTGTGGAACAAACAGTGAAACAACTTGAGGAAGAAATGGAGTTTACTGTTGTGGAGGGGAAAGGAAGGGCAAAAGCAAAAAAGGAAGGCTCCGGAAGATGATGGAAACAGAGGGGGGTGAATAAAATGAAGATCTTTGAAGCTCCTCCTCCCATACCTGCAGTAATTGGGGGAGCTATGGGGCTTTGATTAATGAGGAGGTACAGATGTATCGAGAGAAGAGGAGAGTGCTGATGAGATACAGGAGGTGTCGGAGACACAGATGAGTGAGGGGCTGAAGGGTCCCTACCTGAATCAAGAGGGGTAGACAACTTCGCTGCTGTCACAGGCATGGAGAAAGGATCTGATATGGGTGATCCACCTGAAGAGAGTAAAGAACATGATGGACCTACCAGAATAGGGTGTGACCGTATCTGAGGTTGTTTGAAATCTCATTGATTACAAGATACCTGTTTAAAAACTTTTACTTATCATGGTTCTCAAGATAATATCTGCAAACACAAGAGGACTAAGAGATTTGGTCAAGCGTAACTTTTTTTTTTCTATCTTTGAAGAGTTTGCATTTTCATGTGGGCTTTCTGCAAGAATGCCATTTAAAAAATGATTACGATGTTGGTAAATATACTGCAGACTGGTCTTTAGGTCCATCCAGATGGAGCATTGGGAGTGTTTTTCTAATGGGGTAGGAATTATTTTAAAGGAGATATGTTTAAAATTGAGAGCTCAATGGTAATTGAACCTGGTAGAATCATTTATGTAGATGGGAATGTGGATGGGGTGAGGTACAGATTAATTAATGTTTATGCACCTACCAATAGATCCTCACGATTGGAAATGTTTAAAAATCTACCGGATATTTTGAGCACCAACAGAATAGTAGTGATGGGAGGAGATTTTAATATCTCCTTGGACGGGAGGGGTGGGGCGGGGGGAGAGGATGATTTTTCGGCCAAATATATTAGTAGCTTGTTGACAGACTTCTCCTTAACGGATATGTATAGGAATTTAAATACAAAAGACCCAGGTCATACCTGGAGAAATTCGTCAGGTTTATCAAGACGTTTAGATTACTTTTTCATAACAAATAGTTTTATGGAAGGGAGTTTGAGTCCTTTCCAAACTGGTCTTCTGACCATGACATAATTAGGGTGGGTTGTAAAGTAAGTTTACCACAGTTAGGACCAGGTTTTTGGAAACTAAATATAAGACTGCTTGAGAGAGAGGATTTTAGAAAGGAATTTCTAGAGTTTTATAAAGGGTGGCAAAACTTAAAAGTTGGGTTTGTTTCTAAAGTAGATTGGTGGGAGGAGGTTAAAATAAAGATTAGCCAGTTTTGTCGAAAGTATTGTAGGAAAAGCAGAAACAAAGAGTGGAGTAGAATAAATAAACTGCAAAAAAGATTTAGAGGTCATGCATTCTAAAAATAAACGAGGGAAAGAGGTTAGTTTGGAGGTATATAACAATATCAAAAAAGAAATAAAGAATAACATTGAAACAAAGGTTAAGGAGTTTAACTTTTTGGCAAAAGTAATAGAAAAAGAACATGATGAAAAGTGTTCCAAATTTTTCTTTCAAAGCATTAAGGAAAACAAAGGAAAGCCATAATTTCTGAATTGGATACAGGGACGGGGAAAATTAACAAAAGAGAGGATATCTTAAAGCATGTTCAGGAGTTTTATCAGGAGTTATTTAAAAAAAGAGAGATAGATAATGTAAAAGCAGAGGAATTGTTAAATAATATAAACAAAAAGTTAAATAATGAAGAAAGAACACTTTTGGAAAAAGGTATATCCAAAGATGAAATAGAGATGGCTTTGAAGTCCTTGAAAGCTGATAAAACTCCTGGATGTGATGGATTACCAAAGGAATTTTATATTTGTTTTTGGGATATGTTAGGAGATGATTTAACAGAGGTGTATAAAGAGGTTTTGGTTGATGGAGTGATGCCGGAAACTATGAGGTCAGGGGTATTAAGTTTAATATATAAAAAGGGAAATAAGGAGCTACTAAAAAATTGGAGGCCTATCACCTTGTTAAATGTGGATAATAAAATTTTGGGTAAGGTGATGACAAACAGATTGAAAATGGTGATGCCCAGTCTAGTTAATGAGGACCAGACTTGTGGGGTTAGGAATAGGTCCACAACCTACAATTTGCAGCTAACTAGAGATGTCATCAGCTGGGCAAAAGACAGAGACTTACCATTGTGCCTGTTGAGCGTCGACCAGGAGAAGGCCTTCGATAGGGTCAGTCACGAGTTCTTGTTTGCTGTCCTGGAAAGAATGAATTGTGGAACTTTTGTTAATTGGGTTAGAACAATGTATAATAAAGCATCTAGTAGGGTGCAAATTAATGGTTTCTTTAGTGAACGGGTAAGGCAAGAAGGTGGGGTGAGGCAAGGGTGCCCAATGTCACCGTTATTATATGTGCTATGTGTTGAGCCGTTGGCAAATTGTATAAGAACGGACAAAGATATAGATGGGGTTCTTATCCCCGGAAGTAACGGGAAAAGGGTTAAAATTGCTCAATACGCAGATGACACTAGCTTGTTTTTATGTTCTGATTGGTCCATAAATAGGGCGATTGTGTTGTTAAAAACTTATGGAGAAGCAGTGGGGTCAAAGATTAATCTGGAGAAATC